>JANITX010167365.1:0-13236 GCA_027564395.1 Erythroxylum ulei
GTTAGGTGGTTAGGTTTAATTAACGATCGTATCTTGATTAAACAAAACCTAAGGGAAAACTCGGGTTAATTTTTAACTCACGATTAATAGTTACTAGAAGAGGTTTAAGAACAACAAATTAATAAAATATGCTTAATTAGGGTTTGACTAGCGTTACGATGCACGGTCAGTAAGTTTGATTTGTATGATTATCTCTCTTCCTTTTTTTGACCAGAAACATTCATAATTGGATAAACAATTATTTCAAGTAAGACATAAAGCCATATTGTAAATAACCACTTACATATAATTTATCACCATGAAATATAATACATTGGTTATTCTTAAATATTGTGTCATGCTGGAAATAATGTTGGAAACAAACTTAAGAACATAACAACAATCTTCTAATAATAAAGTCTTTCCCGTATGCATAATAAGAGAAATAGTTCCTACAGCTAAGGCAGCAACACTTGCTCCATTCCCAACTTGTAGCTTAACTTCTCCCTTCTTCAATCTCATGCTGGTCCTTAGACCCTACAACATTTTGTAGATGTTAAAGCTACTACTAGTAGCTAATACCCATTTAGTAGAATCAATAGTAGTTAAAGAAATCATGAAAACATTTTTCATAAATGTCCCACCTTTTTTCTTGCCTTTCAAAGTAGCCAAATATTCTGGGCAGTTTCTTTTCCAGTGTCCCTTCTTTGTATAGAAGAAACATTCAGCATCCTTTTGGTCAACTTTCTTCTCCTTACCCTTGGATTTGTTCCAAACACCCTTAGGTGCAAGATGATTTTTCTTGGGCTTCTTCTTGTCCTTCCACTTACGCTTATAATAAGGAGACTGTCTCTAACGGTATCCACGCAGGGATCGGAGAATCTAACCGAATCAAAATCTTTGATCTGGAAATAACTAGAATAAAGAAGAGAGTGTTAGCTCTTATCTTTGTTCTTGGAGAGCAACATGAAGAAGAGGAAGAACATGAAGCTTGGAAAAAGATGATGGAGAGCTTCAGATGAACTATAAAAATGCTCCCTTCTTATTTTGTTTTTCACGATTATGCTTCTTATTCAACTTTCTTCATTTGTCTTTTATGGTTTTTGTCTCTTATCCATCAAAGACATTAAATGTCACTTTGACAAATTCTTCTCCTCCTTTCCATGTTACTAATATCCTTTATATATATATATATATATATATATGCTGAAGTGGTCCAGTCACACTGGGGTCGGTCCTATCGGGTTTCGGGTGTGGAAAAACACCAAAGACCTGTTTCAGTAATATCAATGTCGCGACCTCATCGGGACATATCCCGATCTCATTGGGATCCATTTAGTTCTATTGTTCTCTAAATAATAGACCTCTATCCAAAACTATTTTATGAATTCTCCGAGTCACTCTTATGCATGTGATCTATTAGGTTCCCGATTATGTTGGCCACTTAGATTAACACTCAATCCAGGCAAGTCATGAGCAGTGTCTAGGATCACATCATAACCCTCAATTGACCAGAAAGTAAGTGGTTTGAAGAATGAACCTGTGCTCACCACGAACCATCTTGCAAACCCTCTCATAGATAATTGTTGTCCAATTTATCCTTTCACCATGCTATACTCCACTTGGTTACGAGTATGGGCAAAGTGTCAACTCTCACTAGATTGACTACGTCAAATCCAATCCAAGTGATATCAATTCTGGTCCTGGAACTCATTACTCTATATGTCAATGAAGACATTTTTCTTGACATATGTACTCCGACCAGAGATTTTCAAGTAATGACCCCAACAAGAGGCCATGTGTATCGTCTTCTGCTATCACAAAAGTGGTGAATCCTCTGTTGACTACTCAATTACCTTCGAATATCTTAAGTTGTACCTAATCACCACTCTATGAGCGACCTCTACAAGGCAACAAGGAATGGAGTCAAAGCACATAATTAGTATCCAAGATATCCTTAAGTACCTCAAGTCTAAGGATACTTGCACCATTGCTATAATGAGATTATCACTGACATTAGAATAGGACATCCATGTAATGATCTCATGGTAGGTCATCCAATGTATTTACTACTTTTAGTAAGCATCCACATCTCAACTCTAAACATCTCATGTTTACAGTTTCTAAGATCTACTACTTGATCACATCAAGGAGTTTGAAATGTGCTAGCATATCCGGATTAACAATGTCCAATCTCATTAATCCTATGACTAGGAATAATTTAGATACTGACATAATTGCACATAATAGGAATCTCAGTAGTATGATCACATCATGATTTCCTTCGTGCTATGTCATATATCATGGACTTCATTAATTTGCTTATAGATCAATATCAATTCATAAATAATGAACACCAAATTAATGAAATATGTGTTTCTTTATTATTGAAAATAAAGTTTGTACACAACTTTGTACAAAACGCGTTAAAGGCGATTGCCTTTAGGACACTACTCTAACATCTTCTAGATCCTAGTTTTGATCAATCTCAACCCACTATGCCTAAACCTACATCTTCATCAATTGACAAGCAGGCAGCCATATCTATTGACAAACAGCCACTACAAGTCTATTCTAGGAGGAAGGGACCAGTCTCTCGACTAGCATAAGTTTAGTCTCCTATTCGTGCTACTGCTCAATTTCCAACTGATAATTTCACACCAAATGGTGAGCCAAGAGTTGAGTCAGTTGAACCAACAAAAGAACCGAAAGAAACAAGTACTGAGGACCTACCAATTGCATTTAGGAAAGGAACAAGAACCTGCACAAAACACCCATTATCTTCTTTCATGTCTTATTAGAATCTATTCGAAAAATATAGAGCCTTCCTAACCAATCTCCATAAAATTCCCACACCGAGAAATCTAACTGAGGCATTACAAGTCAAAAAATGGGAGGATGCTATGAAATCTGAAATAAAGGCCCTTGAGAAGAACAAGGCATGGGAATTAGTGGAATTCCCGAGAGAGAAGAAACTGGTTAGGTGTAAGTGGGTTTTCACCGTAAAATACAAGGCTGATGGATCGGTGGAAAGACATAAGGCAAGATTGGTGGCCAAAGGGTTCACTCAAACCTGTGGCATCGATTATCTTGAGACATTTGCTCCTGTTGTTAAGATGAATACGATAAGAATACTGTTATCATTAGCAGCTAAATTTGAGTGAAATCTGCAGCAATTTGATGTGAAAAATGCATTTTTCCATGGTGATCTAGAAGAGGAAATTTACATAGAAGTTCCTCTTGGATTTGAATCGAAAGATGGAATGGTATGTAAGCTGAAGAAAGCTCTTATGGGCTCAAACAATCCCCACAAGCTTGGTTTGGGAGGTTTGCTAAGGTGATGATTTCATTAGGATATAAGCAGAGTCAAGGAGACCATACTTTGTTCATTAGACATTTAAGTTTCAAGGGGAGTCACAGCATTGCTAATTTATGTGGATGATATTATTATGACTGGTAATGATGCAGAAAAAATAAAAAATCCGAAGCAATGTCTCTTGAAAGAGATTGATATCAAGGGGCTAGGAAAGTTAAAGTACTTCCTAGGCATTGAAGTAGGTCACTCAAAGCAAGGGATTTTCATCTCTCAACAAAAGTATGTACTTAACTTGTTGAAAGAAACAGGAAAATTGGGTTGTAAACCAGTGGATACACCGATTGAGTTCAATCATAGATTAGGTAATGCTCCAGAAGATTTAGTAGTAGATAAAATATCATATCAGAAGCTTGTTAGGAAGTTGATATATCTGGTACGCACAAGACTAGATATAACATTTGTAGTGAGCACAGTTAGTCAATTTATGCATAATCCCAAAGAATCACATCTCAAGGAAGTAAACAGTATACTACAATAATTAAAAGGTAACCTAGGAAGAGGAATTCGGTTTAAGAACAATCACAGGTATGACATTAGAGGCTTATACTGATGCGGATTATGCAAGATCTTTGGACGATAGGAGATCAACATCTGGTTACTGTACTCTCCTAGGTGGTAATCTTATTACATGGAGAAGTAAGAAGCAGAATGTAGTGGCAAGATCAAGTGCAGAGTCTAAGTTTAGATCTATGGCATTGGGGATATGTGAATTACTTTGGCTGAAGATAATTCTTGATGACTTGATAATAAAATAGGAAGGACCTATGAGGTTGTACTGTGATAACAAATCAGCTATCGACATTGCACATAACCCAGTACAACATGATCGAGCAAAACATATTGAAGTTGATAGGCACTTTATCAAGGAAAAACTGGACATAGTGGCTTAATTTGCACTCCATTTGTGTCAACCAAAGATCAGTTGGCAGATGTACTTACAAAAGGATTGACAAGCACAGTGTTTCAAGATATTGTTGACAAGCTAGGAATGGAAGATATCCACTCAGTAGCTTGAGGGGGAGTGTCGGATTATATAGCAATATCTAGAAGATTGTATAGGAATCATATAAATCCCTTATTTTTAGGGATTATAATAAGATACAGATTTCTATGTATCTTAAGGAATCTGTTGTATATTTAGTATAGACAATTGTATATATATACTATGGCTATAACCTACTGATTATAAGAATGAAATTATTCTTCTCTGTTATTATTTTCACAGTTTTGATTTTTGGAACTAAACCACTCTCGTTTTGTTTGAAAATTTTCTTCATTTTTTAAGTTTCTCTATCTCTAGCAAGTTTAAACCTGCACATGCATATACTGTTATATGATCCAAAATTTTGATGACCCTATAGAGCATTACTTTTAAATTCACTCACCATTGGTGAGAATAAAGAACTTAAAGGGGCGGTACCAATGCTTACAAGTATTTTTACTCATCTTGCGGGGCGATAGTAGAAAACTTAGGGGCTCAGATAATTTTAAGAGCAATTACCCGTATGAGATAGAGGAACACGTTAAGCCATTGCATCATGACATCATTCACAATGGAGCTACATTCCAGGTACTTGCATAGTCTAAGCTTATTGCTTGTAGCACCTCATCCTACTCATGTTTCTGTTTTAATCCTTGTATGTCTCTTCTCGCTGTAGTCATAGTACTAGTGGGATATGTCAAAGCTTGCAGACTTATATTGACTTGAAAATTTTGCATTGCAACTTCATCGTCCTTCGAATTTTAACTAAGAAAGAAACAGGTCAATGTGCATATATGGTCGTTCTCTCCGTGAACTTTTACCTAAAAATTCTTTTGGTTTTTTTCTATAACATAACGCATCTTTTGAGAGGGGATCTGTTCACAGCTATATTGTTTAAATCATTGATGTGTTCTACAGCTGTATGATTGTTTATTTTGCAGCTGTCTTACGCCTATATTTATGGCTGTATCTCTGCCTTTTTAGAATAACTATATTTTGTATTTAGGGTTACCTTATACGGTAGGAATTAAGCGTATATAGGCTTGCAAGGCTGGATAGTGTAGTGAATATTTCTCTCTCTTGTTTTCTAACTATCTTAATTAGGGTTCAAACTTCAAACCACTGCCTAGAAATAGTTTAGAGCAAATCTTCCTTTCTAGGGTCCCTCCTATTTACTGTTTATCAATCTTGAATAATCAAGTATGACAGGAGAAATCCACAAACACTAAAACTGAAGGTAGTGTAACTAAATCTGGATTACTGAGGGAAAATCCCACACCACAGATCATCCAGTAAAATTGGATGGAATCAGTTACCTTGCCTGGCCAAGGTCTTGTTGTTGTTCTCCAAGCGTTGAGGTTTACAGAGCTATAATACGGATGACAAGCCAAAACCACTCACTACTGATTCATGAGTAGACCAATGGGAGTCTGAAAATTCCCTTGTTATGTCTTGGCGTATCAGCTCGAGGCAACCATAGATAACACAAGGCTATATTTCTCAGACATGTTCTCAAGTTGGTAAAAATGCTCAAGTCTATGAGTTTGAAAGAAGGTGCATGAGACAAAACAAGGAGAGATGACTGTAGCTTAATACTTCATTGAATTGAGTGCGACTTTTGTACGTGTTTAAATATGGAGTATGAACAGATATGGGTTCAAGTTCTGGGTAAAGATCTATTTGCTTAAGACAATCACATGCTTCTGTACAACAAGAAGAAAAGTCCTAGAAGTGTGATGCTTCACGCAGCCCCTGTAAACAGATCAGCTATGATAGCAAACTCCCTTTATGAACAGTCCAAAGTTAGTGATCAAGACACATCAGAAAAAATACCTCAAGTCATTATTGTGGGAAATCAAATGGTCGTGGTGGTAGGATAATAGGTTTCTCAAAGGCATAAGCTCACATGTCTGACATTGCAGGTGCAGAAGGCCTTCCCAGCAAGGAGGTACAGACCTTACAACGTCTTTTGTCTAGGCTCGTTATTCTATAATTGTTGAACCAATTAAAGTTTCAATCCACATTTTGACGATAGCTAAACATAACTACCACTAATAATTTATTTTTTGATGCCTTGAAAGAGTGCAATATGAAAAATATTCAAAGTTATGAACTAATGAAGTCAAGAGACACCTATGAAAATTATAGAAAAAAGTTCATAATCTTCAAATGCATCCAAGTGAAGGATTTAACCAAAATCAAAGAAGATCAAGGCCTCACAAGTTCACAAACACTTTTCAACTATTGTATGAATGCTTAAGAATCCTTTAAAACTCTTTCAAATGTGTTCTTGTAACACCCAATTATATATCATATAAAACGTTCAACTATTGAATACCCATGTATTTATAGTCATACTAGCTTGATGCCCCACCATAATCAGAATGATTTACTCAACCTAGCATGTAAGAATTTTCCTTTGCGTATTGTTTGGTCTATTCAATTCTTGGTATTGCCTAGATTGCCTTCTTTTTATTTTCCAAGTCATCTATCATGCGACTTTCTTCACTTCTCTTACTCCCACCACATCCTTACACGGAATCTTGTTTGAAAATTGTGGAATTCTGTGGCGAAATTCCATATTAGTAGTTCAGTTGTGTTTATATTGTCTGTTTCTTCTTTTTTTTCCCCCTAATTTTTTCGTACCAAACTTCAAACTTGATGGAGTACTTCTGTGGAAGTGTGATGCCCAGTTCTTTTGAGTCTTACTTTGGCACTTTTTCACAATACATCCTAAGATACATTTGCAGCCTATTATACTGGTGTTTGAAGTTGCTGTCTTATCTTGGTTGGTCTTGGTAAACGAGCCATTTGAGTTATTATTGCTAACTTAGCTTGGCCATTTTTTGCAGGATCGTCTTAAGGTTCCTGAAGTGGTATTAGAGCAAATAAGATCATTGAACCATCTTGATTTGAAACTATACAAATATGCTCAAGATATCTTCGCTAAGCAACACGAACACACAAAAAGTTGGTCAACAGGTTATGTATTTATCTGTCAGGGAAGTAAATCATATATGATTCTTGGTAGCATTGACCTAGACATGTTTTTACCAGGGTGGATTGGTATTAAACTTAGAACCAATGGATCTTTCGAATTATATGTTGAAACACTTTCTGAGAACAGTATATGGCTAACGGAGAACAGTGAGAAAAGTGCTTCAGATATTTTATTCATTAACAATTACTTTCTAGTGTTCGTACTGTTGGCTTCTTAACAATTTTTGCATGCTTTAGCCTCCCTGGTAATTCAGACATTCCATCACCTTGAGTTTATTGAAGCAGAGTGGGAACATCATTTCTGACGATTTCATTCTGATTTAACAAAATGCAGGATGGGTTGAAGTACATGTCCTTCAGTTCAGAAGGGATGATGTTTTGCCTTCTGTCTTTGTAGTTTTATGTTTAATAACGTTGTAAATGCTAGAAGAAGAACAAGAAGTTGGAAAGTTAAGATACGAATTCCTAGTTACAAAATATAAGAAAAGTTAATACATGTGGTTTATATATCTCTCCAGTCTCTACAGATTGGTTGACGGAGGGGAGGCTCCATGCAAACTTCGTTTGCTTTGATTTGATGTCATCTATGTATGGGTTTTTTTTTTTTTTTGTATAAAAGGAAACAAGAAAAGTTACAGAATACTATGAGGAAACTCAGTCCCCGACATATCCTCCAGGAGAAGAAGATGGCACCCAATGGGTGGATTTACAAAACAATTGACCTCGATATTATAGTGACTAACATAGTTCGCCAGTCAGTCAACACATCTGTTGCTCTCTCGATAAACATGTCGATAAGTAACAGTCCAATTTCTGGAAAACAAAGTGTGAATACCCCTGACGATGGGTTTGAGCACCGTAGCTCTATGTGATGCCGAGGAGAGAAGAACAATCACGGCCATAGAGTCTACCTCCAGCACGATTCGACGGTATCCCAGGTCCCACGCAAGCTGGAGGCTCGTATAAACGCCCCAAAGTTTCGTTGTCAGCGGAGTATACTAGTCCAGATGCTGTGCAAATCCTCCAAGATAAGTACCTGCACTATCTCGAAGGAGACCTCCTGCTGTAGCTATGGATTGGGTCCGTTTGCAAACTCCATCGGTGTTGAACTTTATCCAGCCTTCAGGTGGTGTAGTCCAACCAACTCTGTGATCCTGTCGAGGGCGCGATCCAGGAATGCTCCGAGAGTACCACCCACTTGAACACTGGAGAAGACCTGCAAAGGACAAAATGCAAGAGATAGGTGAGGACGGCCAAGTAAACTGCACGTCAAATAATGTCAGATTCCTTCATTTCCAAAGGAACCAGCAAGTGATTCCAAAAAGACAAGCCCAATCCTGCCCAAACACTAGGCAGTGGCATTGGAGATTATTCGAGAGCCATGCCTGAGGAGGCAGGGAAAAAAACTCCGAAGAGACTATATGTGGCGGGAAAAGTTTCCAAACTTGCTGAGCTTTGATGCAGTCGTGTACTGCGTGGATCGATGATTCCTCCAAACGACAATGGGAACACATTCCGTCTGTGGTAAGTTGCTTCCGGACATGATGCAGGTTAGTAAGCAATCGATCATGGGCGAGTAGCCAAAGGAAGGTGCAAATGCGTGGAGGGCCTTTCTAGTCCCATATCCTCTGGCAAACCCCATGGGGTGAGGCATCTTCAGAATTCATGATGAGGGAATAAGTGGAAGCGACAGTGAACTGGCCTATGTCGGACAGTCCTCATCGAAGCTTATCCTGTCCAAAATAATCCTTTGGGGGAAACATACCAACTATGATCCTGCAAATTGAGGCCGGGAGATCTTGTTGGAAGGCATTCCAGTGTCAATTGCCTGCAGAGTCCACAAAATGATGAACGCTAAGATGAACAGTGGAGTCGGGGATAGGGGTTATAACTTGGGTAATTTGGGGTCCCACCCCCACCACTAACTAGAAACGAGTCTATGTACTATCCCCTAACATCCAATTCATTCCTTGCAGAACTAGATGTCATGTCGCCTTAATGCTGCGCCAGATCATCGAGCCCCCCTTAACATCTAAAAATGAGGAGAGTTGGTGGGCATCGAAATTATATTTTGCAGAAAGGACTTTCACCCAAAGGGTATGTGGGTTGGCAATCAACATCCAGCCTAGTTTAGCGAGAAAGGCATCATTGGTTGCTCAAGGATCCCGAAGGCCAAGTCCCCCCATTGCCTTCGGTTTGCAAACCTCCTCCCATTTGACAAGCAGAATCTTCTTAGTGCCATCGAAAGAACCCCATAAAAACTGACGCATAAGTTTCTCCAGGTCATTACAAAAACCTCACGGCAACCGGACGGTTTGCATTGTGTAGTTGGGGAGAGCCGCGACAATGGATTGAATAAGCATAAGGCGCCCTGCCATAGACAAAAAGTTAGAAGCCCGGCCTGAAAGGCGTTGTTGAACCTTATCGAGGATGAATTGATAGGTCCTTTTGCTAACTCTGACGTGTAACAGGGGAACTCCCAAATACCGTTTGAGGTCTGTCGTCCTCTTAAACTCCAATGATCTAGATAAGCAGGTCGCCAATGGGATAGGGACATTCTTAGAATAATAACATCTGGATTTGGCATAGCTAATGCGTTGTCCAGATGCTGCGCAAAACTTATCTAAAATGTCCCTAATGATGGAAACTTGAGCCATGGTTGCTTCCGAGAACAGGATGAGATCATCTGCAAAGAATAAGTGAGAGAGAGGGGGGCCATTTCTGCTAAGGCAAATAGGCTTCCATCTCCCCCAAGCCACCGCTTAAGTAATTAGGTGTCCTAAACATTCGACACACAGAACAAACAAGTATGAGGAGAGGGAGTCGCCCTGACGAATGCCTCTAACGGTACGGAAAGCATCACTCAGCTCACCCTTCCAAGTAACTTGAATGGAAACACTGGTGATGCACTTCATAATGAGATTAACCAGAGAAAGGGGAATTCCGATGTCAATGAGCGTATCCTGGATGAAATCCCATAAGAGTCTATCATAAGCCTTTTCAAGATCGACCTTTAAAGCCATTATTCCTCGCGGACCCGTTTTCTTCTTCATCATATGGATCACTTCTTGCGTGATAATGATGTTATTTGTAATTAAGCGCTCCAGGACGAAACTACATTGGGTTGGAGCCACCAGGTCATTAAGAAATGGTTTCAGTCGATGCACAATGATCTTGGTAATGGCTTTGTAAAGCACCGAGCATAAGGCAATAGGCCTAAATTGTGCAAGAGAAGTGGGAGCCTGCACCTTCGGTATGAGAACCAAGAGAGTGCGATTGAGGGCCGAGTCCCATGTCTCATGTTGAAAAATGCGCTAAAGATAGGCGGTCAGAGATGGGCCCACCGTTTCCCATTGAGACTGGTAAAAAAAACGGTAAATCTATCGGGGCCGGGGGCCTTGTTGGGAGCCATACTGAAGATTGCTACCTTGATTTCTTCGAAGCTAAGGGGACTGTCCAATTCCTCTTGGGCTTGGAGAGTGAGGGGAGGGAACTGCCCGTGGAGAGGCCAATGAGTAACCGGCTGATTGTCACCCTAATACAAATTCTCGAAATAAGTGTGTGCTAATCGAAGAATTCTCATGGTGTCAGAAAGCACATTGCCATTGTTGTCCTGGAGAGCATGCATACGTGCTTGCCTTTGCCTGTTCATCGTAATAGCATGATAGTATTTGGTGTTTCGGTCGACTTAATCCAGCCATTGGCTTTGGAATTTTTGGTATCAGTATAACTCTTCTTGGTAGAGGACCAACTCCAACTCGGATCGAAGATAATCCTTGAGCTTGTGCAGAGAGGCCGAATCTGTGTCTTCAAGAGTTTTCTGTATACCGTTCAGTCTTGCCATGAGTCATTTCTTCCTGTGAAAAATATTACCAAATGTGGTATCATTCAAGTACTGTAATTTTTTCGAGAAATGCTTAAGCGCACCACTAAGCTCCGGGCAGGTTGGGGTCCAATTAGCAGCCATGTATGCACCAAAATCATTGTGAGTGAGCCAAACGGACTAAAATCTAAACGGTTTGCTCAGAAGGGGAGGGGAAATGTCGTCATGAAGATTGATCAGCAGAGGCTAATGGTTAGACTTAAGAAAAGGAACGTGTGCAACGGAAGTGTGGGGGAATGTAGATTGCCACGTAGTGGAGCAGAAAGCGCAGTCCAACCGGGCTAAGACTTGTCCTCTTCTCCAAGTGAAGCGGGGTCCAGAAAACCCAAGGTCGTGGAGCTGACAAGTGTGCACACACTCTCGAAAGTGGGTATTGACAGGAGGTTGAAGATGAAAACCTTCTCGTTTGTCACCGTGTTCCAATTTGGCATTGAAGTCCCCCCCCAACAACCATGGCTTGCCGATGATCCGAGCAATTTGTCGGAGGTGGCGCCATAAGTTCTTTTGTAACGAGTAAGTAGGGCTAGCGTATATGGCTGTGAAATCAAAGGACCTATGAGCCCACTCAATACTGATATGTACAAATTGGCGATGGGCTAGGAGAATACGGACCCCAATGTCTTTGTGCCAAAGAAGCCATATGCCCCCGGAAACTCGCAGCTTCAACCCTAAAGGAATCGCTGTAACCCAAATTTTGGATAACCTTCAATACGCGATCCCCACTAATACAAGTCTCCACCAAAACAACGATCCCCGGTTTATGCATTCGGATATAGTTTTTCAAAATAGGCTTAAAGGTTCGACCTTCAGCCCCTTGACAGTTCCATATGAATATCGATATAAAACAGTTTAGGGAGGCCTCTAGTCGACCTAAGAATGTACCGAAAGAGCACGCTACTCTGTAATTTGTCAGAGGATCTAAAGTTTGGTCCTCCATCTGCATGCCCGACCCGACACAGGTGGTAGGATCGATAGGTGTAGTGGGTTCCTAGTCGAGTGGGCGCAGGGGCGGTATCAGATGGGATGGACTAGTGGAGGCTGAGGCCTTATGACTATACTCTTGTGGGGGGTCGGCCTACTTGTCATTGCAGCCTGCGTCCGTGGCAATAGACCTCGAGTTTGTCGTGTCAGGTTGGACCACCTCAACATGGGATGGGATCATTAGGGCCACATAGCTAGTGAGTGGGCTTTGGGTCCCATGGGATTCGGGCCAGGTGAGCAATGGGGGGACTATCGGCCTGGATGGGCCTGGGGCTGGAGAAGGGTTGGCAATGTGCTGGGTGGGTTGTGGAGGGTTAAAAAGCTGAGAGTGGGCTGGGACACTAAATAGGCTAACACTGGGCATGTCATGGAGGACCTCCCTCCCTCCCTCGTGCGACGTTGTGGCAAGGGACTTCAAATGTGTGCCTTTCCGAGCCAAAAACGACATCTTCTTCATGCGAGCCTCCTTGTTCAACACTGGCGGTAGGAATTTCTCCCTAGGCCGAACGTTCGACAGCGTGACATGGGTGTCCGTTGTGGGTGAGACTTCCGAGGGTTGTGGTGAGACCGTTGCTGCGTCTAACGTCTCCAGATCTGTCAAAGCCACATAGCGAGATCCGGGACGACCAGCGAGGGGGGCGGTGGTGCGCGATTCGCGTTGAAGATGGGTGCTGAATGTGAGAAGATAAATGTTTTAAAAATCGGACCAGCCATTGAACCGATCAAAGGAAAGGTTAAAGATTTAAGGGTTCAATCGGTATTAAATTGTTTTTAAACCTGTATATAATAAATAAGAAATAAAATCAACTTTTTAGCTTGATTCAATTTATTTTAATAAATATGTATGATTGAACCAGTCTGATTATAGTTTAATTGGATGTTGGCAATGACTTATGTTATGGAGTAATTTGTGTTGAACGTTGTGCTTAAATACATGAAGTTTCATGTATGTCTTTGTTGAATGCATAAATTGTCATTATCTGCCTAGTTGTGTTTGGTATAGATGATTGTGTTGAACCAATTGACTTCTTGCAT
>JANITX010167388.1:0-13232 GCA_027564395.1 Erythroxylum ulei
AGCATTTTGAGCAAGTCAAGTCTTTAAGCAAGGAAATCAAGGTGGGTATATGTTTATAATAGAGTAAATGAGTTATTGTTGTTTTCTTTAAATCGAAGAAGTATTTTTTTTTCTGTTTTAATTGCATCATAAGTGTTGCATTATTGTTCATGAATAATTTTTGAAATATGTTATATGTTTGTTACATGATTTGAGTGATGATTTTCAAAAAGGAAAAGACCATGAAAGTGGCTTTTTTGAAAACAAGATGCATGTTTCTGAAAGCATGTTTACAAGAATGGTTTTGAAGATATACGTCAAGTATATGAAAAAGCAAGTTTTCAAGAAATGTGCTATTTTGGGCAACAAGTTTACAAGATTTTGAACTATATGTGTTATGTGAGTTTGTGGTAGTCCCTCAAGAACCGTCACATGCACGTTGACCCAAGTATAGGCTTCTCCCGCCTGCCCTCTAGTGGCATGGAGCTCCCTCAAGGACTCCCTCAAGAATTCATGACTAAACAGGATCATTATATTGGAAATGTGTAGTGCGTCATGTTTTGGACTTACCCAAACTATTCTGATGTGTTTATGTGCTAATGATATGTTTGATCAAGTTTGATGCATCCATGTTTTGTGACTTGTGGATTTTGGCTGAAAGCCTAAGAAACATATGTTTTATAGATTCAATAAGAGTTTTCTATGGAAAATGAAATAGTTTCAAAAGTTTTTGCTTATCTTTTTATTATAAACTGTTACTCATGAGCTTTCAAGCTCACCCCCTTTTTGTCCCATCTTCAGGTGATAGCTAAGAGATCAAGTGATGAAGAGCCTAAGGGAATTGCTTCATTTGCTATTTCTTTTTTTCGTAATAAGCCGATGGTCTGGCTTTTGTTATGTAAATAAAGTTTTTCAAACTCTGTTGCTTGAGTAATAAAATGATAGATTGAAGTAGTTTCGATTGTGTATGTTCTTTAGACTCCTTATTAAAATGGTTAAGGAGATTTTATGGGAATATGCTCAAGTATTATGATATTTCGCAAGAGTTGGGTTCCGAACACGTGACCTAACATTTGTGGTATCAGAGCAAGAGCTGGGTTCCGGTTAGAAGTGGTGCCCAACATTTGTGGTATCAAAGCTCAATATTAGGATCTTATATAGGCAACTTTCAAAATATGTGTCAATCGCAAGAGCGATTGTTACGAGTGGGCCAATAGAGTCAGTGAGAAGAATGGTATCTTGATAGAGTGTTTGGTAAGGAAAGTTGTGGATATTTAGCATTAAGAAATATGGCTAGTATATGTTAGACACAGATTCAGTATTTGTGGTTATGTCAGCGAATAAGGCGACAGAATCCCATTGTGAATATGTCCTCAAATTGATATGGATGTAAAAAGGTTTTCCTGAATTGACTGAGAAAGAAATAAAGACATAGGTGAAAATGACAAGATTTAAGGAGTACAAGTAAAGAGGAATTGAAAGGTTGAACTAGGAATTGAACATGATTGTTTAATTGAGGTGATAATAGTTATGATTTAGCATAAGAATATGTCTGTAATATTAAATCAGAATGTCATGGTGATTAGGGATCAATGATTTGGAATTGATTGAGGATATGCATATGGAAGATCAAAAAGATGACAATAGGAAAATGAGACAGAAATGAGGAAATAGCAAAGGGGAAATGAAATAGACATAAATGACTCATCATGAGATAAATGAAATGATATGTAGTATGGAGAAAGTTAGAAATGCATACAAGATAGAATTTTAAGTATGAATGAGATTAAGGAAAAGTTGAAGAATTGAATGAGAAGAGTTAATGCAAATATTGTCAAAGACCAATGGTGATCAAAGCATCATTTGTGTAAGATATAAATTGGGAATTGTAGGAAATAAATCTCTGGATAGAATGGGATGACTTTGATGATATACACCTATAATGCGATGATGATAGCAATCGATTGATAAAGGTTGTATGAATAGTATGGATGATTGTAGCAAGAAATCTTTTTTCGAAGAAGAATTTCACTGAATTAGGTTAAGAAAATCAGATAGTTTTATATTAAAAATGATCAATGAAGAAACAAATCAGAAATGATTATGAAATGATTCAAAAGTGAGTATTGGAGTCTTATTCCTAATGGAAACTTAAGCATAAAATGTAGAATATAATATTGAGAGTGTATGCATTATGTTTGATGTAAAGTATCCAACTATGTGATTGGATTCTTAAATTTGAGGTGACATTATTGTTAATATGAGGAGATCAGTAAGGTAAGAATTTCGAGGATTAAATTTCTTTTAGGAGGGGAGAATTGTAGGACCCCGAACTTTTCTTGGAAGATTAGAACTATTAAATGAGAAATTTTGGTGATTAGTCATGAGTAAATAACAAATGAATGAAAAAAAAATTTGAACCAAGAAATGATAGACAAGAGGAAAGTAGGGAATGAGAAATGTGGATAGATTCATGATTTGCTTTGGTGTCTAAGGTGGATAAGAGATTTTGGAATGCAAAGAATTAAGGTGAAAGTTAGAAAAGGCGACCTTAGTATAAGTTGTGTTAAGGAAAGATCTTTGAAGCAAAATTGGGTAGTTGATCTGGAAAATGTTCACTGAGTATGCTTTATTCTTTTAGCCACAACTTTTTCTCTAGTTATCCAAACGAGATGTATCTTGATTTGGATTAAACTAGAGACATATGGAGACATTTCGTATGAAGACATCAAATTTAAATTCAGTCTTCAAAATTCTCAAAATTTGTAATGAAGTTGAGAACTGGGTGCAATACATTGGTAGAGGAATGTAAAATTCATTTTATGAGTTTAGGGAAAAATCTGGATTAATCTTGGCTGATTTAGGCAAATGTATCTTCTATAAAGTTGTAGGTCTTTCTTTTATCTTTCCAACGGTATATAGTATGAAATTTTTAGACATCTGAGCTGAAAGTTATGGTCCTCATGAGGGAAGATAGATCTTCTGTCTTTTTTCTTCTTCTGTGTTTTGCTGACGTGTCAACTATGTTTTGCTTCTTTTGTGATGACGTGTCATCTGTGTTTTGCTAGCGAGTCATCTATATTTTGCTTCTTCTGTGATAACGTGTCATCTGTGTTTTGCTGACTTGTCATCTATGTTTTGCTTCTTCTGTGATGACAAATCATCTGTGTTTTGCTAAAATGTCATCGATGTTTTGCTTCTTCTGTGATGACATGTCATCTGTGTTTTGCTGATGTGTCAGCTGTGTTTTGATGACGTGTCACTTGTGTTTTGATGACGTGTCTTTTGATTTTTGCTTCTTCAGTGTTTTACTTCTTCTGCCTTTTGCTTATTCTGTTTTTTTCACTTGGCCTATCTTCTGTTCCATTCTTTAGAAGATAGAATTTGTCTTTCAGGTCTTCATGAAAGTTGTAGATCTTGAAGTTTTCTTTCCAACCATCCAAAGAACACCTTAATTCGATATCTGTAGGGAAAGTTATGACAATTTTACCACTTTTTCTTACCTTTTCCATTAGTCTACTTTTCGTCTATACCTATCTTCTATTCCATTTTTTATCCTATAAAAGATAGAATCTGACTTAGAGTCTTTATAAAAATTGTAGATCTTGAAGTCCTCTTTCGAACCATCTAAAGAACACCCCAACACGATATCTGTAGGGAAAGTTATGACAATTTTCCCACTTCTTCTATCTTTTTCCATTAGTCCGCTTTTCGTTTATACCTATCTTCTGTTCCATTTTTTATACTTTAGAAGATATAATCTATCTTCTATGTCTTCATGAAAGTTATATATCTTGAAGTCCTCTTTCGAACCATCTAAAGAACACCCCGATACAATATCTGTAGGGAAAGTTATCGCAATTTTCCCACTTCTTTTGTCTTTTTCCATTAGTCTACTTTTCGTCTGTACCTATCTTATGTTCCATTTTTTATCCTTTAGAAGATAGAATCTGTCTTTTAAGTCTTCATGAAAATTGTAGATCTTGAAGTTATCTTTCGAACCATCTAAATAACACACTAATCCAATATCTGTAAGGAAAGTTATGGCAATTTTCCCAATCCTATATCGTCTGATGACGTCACTTCATCTATAAATGATGTCATATCGTCTGTTCCTATTTTTGACCCCTCAAATGATAGAATCTGTCTTTGAGATATTCATAAAAGTTGTATAGCTTGAAGTCCTCTTTCAAACCGTCTAAAGAACATCTAAATCCCACATCATTAGGGAAAGTTCTTTGGTCATAACTTCTTCTCTAGACACCCAAATGACTTGATTCTTGAAACATTGGACTCGTAAGACAATGTTCTACATCTTCAAAAAACATAGAGCCATCTGAAATGAATTGAGAAAGATTGACTGAAAAATGTAGGACGGGTTTAGTGAGTTTGCTCTTAAATAGTATGAACTGGTGTTATTCTACTAAACGTATTTCAGTATTTTGATTATATCTTGATCTGTAGAGCTCCAAATGAGATGATTTCTGACTTGTGGTAAACTAGTGATATAGAACTAAAAATTGTCTGAAGGAAGTGAATTATAATTCAGTTCCTAAGACTTTCAAATTGTGGATGGAAGTTAGGTATATTGTATTGTTTCAGTCTAACAATAGTTTGAAATGTTTGGATTACAACTTTCGAATTTCTAAGCCAAATTGAATGATTTTGGTGTCATTAGAAGCTTAAGACAACGGGGAACATTTTCTAGAAGAAAGTGTTATATCATAATGTTCAAGGGTATTTTTGGCAAGACACTTAATTTTAAAAGAACATAAGCCTATAAGGAAGGATAAAATAGACTTTTTATACTCATTAAGGGCATAATTGGAAGAATAAGTATTGTCTTACATTTTAAGAAGAGAGAAGAACGAAAATTGAGGAAAGAAAGAAAAAGAGAGAGTGTCATGAAGAAGAAAGAGAAATATGAAGAGAAGAAGAGAAACAAGCTAGGGTTTCAATTGTGTTAGACATCAAGAGATATTTTGAGGATGTTCAAGAAGAGAAAAAGGTAGAGGAAGAAAAGAGCTTCCATTTGAGCTAAAGATCCCTTCATTTGGTGAAGAATGAAGGGATCAAGAGAGACAAGAGGAACAAGAGAAGAAGCATTTTGAGCAAGTATATAAGCAATGAAATCAAGGTGGGTACATGTTTATAATAGAATCAATAAGGCACTTTTGTTTTTCTTTAAATCAAAGAAACTTACTAATTTCTACTGCATCATAAGTGTTGCATCTATTGTTTTTGAATGATTTGTGAAATCTGCTCTATGTTGCTTCGTGAATTGCGTGATGAAAAGTCTTTGCAAATGATTCTTTTGAAAAGATGCATGTTTATGAATTTCAAGTTATAACAAGTATATGAAAATTCAAGTTTACAAGTAGTGCCATTTTGGGCAGCAAATTTACAATATTTTGAAATATATGTGTTATGTGGGTTTGTAGTAGTCCCTCAAGAATCGACACGTGCACGTTGACTTAAGTATAGGCTTCTCCCGCCTGCCCGCTAGTGGCATGGAGCTCCCTTAAGAATTCACGACTACACAGGACCATTATATTAGAAATGTGTAGTGCGTCATGTTTTGGACTTACCCAAACCATTCTGATGTACTTATGTGCTAATGATATGTTTGATCAAGTTTGATGCATCCATGTTTTGTGACTTGTGGATTTTTTCTGAAAGCCTAAGAAACATGTGTTTTATAGACTCAATGAGAGTTTTCTATGGCAAATGAAATAGTTTCAAAAGTTTTTGCTTATCTTTTTATTATAAACTATTACCCACGAGCTTTCAAGCTTACCCTCCTTTTTGACCCATCTTCAGGTGATAGCTAAGAGATCAAGTGATGAAGAGCCTAAGGGAATTGCTTCATTTGCTATTTTGTATTTTTGTAATAAGCCAATGGTTTGGCTTTTGTTATGTAAATAAAGTTTTTCAAACTCTGTTGCTTGAGTAATAAAATGATAGATTGAAGTAGAACGATTATGAATGTTCTTTAGACTCCCTATTAAAATGGTTAAGGAGATTTCATGGGAATATGCTCAAGTATTATGATATTTCGCAAGAGTTGGGTTCCGAACATGGGACCCAACATTTGTAGTATCAGAGCAAGAGTTAGGTTCCGGTTACAAGTGGTGCCCAACATTTTTGTTTGCTTGGTTAAGGAAACTTCTATTTTATATCCTAATGCCTTCAAATGTTCTTCTTGCTCTAGCGTGAGCAGTATTTATGTTTTTTCCAAGAATTCTATATCTGAAGAAGATCATACTAAGTTTATTTGTTTGCTTCTTCTCTTTAGTTGCTTCTTTGTTGATTTAGAAGGATGTATGGATATGTTGGATGGGATTTTGATGGATTTTAAAGTAGTTATTAGGGTTATTCTTGCCTAAACTACATAGTACCTCACTTTATTCAATGTTATGGATATATTTGATGTTGTTTGATATTTATGGTATATGGTTGTCCATACTTAGCTCATATAGAGATATAGAGTTAAGAAATGTGCTAGTAAGTGCCATGAGAGTGGGCTTACACTAAGAACACTCCATATATCAAGTTACCTTGCCATTTAGAGAGAGATCTTGAATGGAAAAGTGGTTGTCCAAAAATCTGTTCCTATCCTTTTAATGGTTAAGTGAAAAATGGGAAGTGAGAGCATACATAATTTATTTACATCATTAAACAAGGATTATTTGGTTGAAGTAGTGAGAGTGAAAAAACCAGGACAATACGTAATGAACGTTGCTAAAGTGAGGGAATACATAGTTACGTAATGGCAATCCTAAGTTGTTAAATTGATACTTTGATTCATTATTTCCTAAATTTGTGTTCTTACTTTTATGACAATCCTAAAGTGTGTATGTATGAGTCTTAATTTTTATATTTTGGATCTTCCAAATCTAATTGTTTGAGTTTCCTGAGCAAAATGAAATTTGGATCATTTCGATGACTAACCAATCCCTGTGGGACGATACCTATCTATACTGCAATTTTCGATCTGTATACTTGCAGGATAAGAGGTTTTAATTTAAAATTTGAGAAATTACCTATCATTTTACAACATCTAGACATATATTTTTTCTTAATATGGTATGGATCCTTTCGGTTCGTTTGATTCTTGCTCGAGTCGGATGATGAAAATTTCTCATATTTGGTTCCTTCAAAGGATGAATCTATAAAGAATTCACCTATCCCAATAACAAAAAAATCCTGACTTGAATGATCCTATATTAAAAGCTAAATTGGCTAAAGGAATGGGTCATAATTATTATGGAGAACCCGCTTGGCCCAATGATCTTATATATATATTTCCATTTGCTTATTTTCCAAAACTCAAGGATAAAGAAGGCCTTCCTTCTACAAACCTCAGATTCCCTAATTTTCTTGGCCTTCATCCTTCAACAAGCCTATGTAGTAAACTTATCAAGGATATTATTAATGTTCTATTGTATTTGAAGTCCATATAAATGGATCAATTCAACCCTTTTGAGAAATTTAAAAGACCCTATTGGTTGAAAATTTTTTGCTAAAAACTTTTAAGTTTTCTACTTCTTTTTAATCATCCGTTTATGAAAAAACTTATCTTTTTTTTAAAACAATATGAGAGTTTTCATAGTGGGTGGTGACAAGGCTTAGAAGCTTGGGCTTTCTATTACAACCTTAGGCTTTGAAATATATGTACCTTACCTCAAAGGTTGGCAGCTTGGTTTTTCCCTAAGAATTCTTCCTATTGTTAACCTTTTAAAGTATCCAGTGGGATTCCCCTTTGAAGCTAGTACCATTGATGGTAGATTCCTATGATAAATTTTTGAGCATGATTGTACTACAGAGTGTAAGATTTCTATGAGGAGTGATGTCGATGTAGAAGCCTATGATTTTATATGGCAAAAAACCTACCAACTGTTGGCTCCTGACTCATACTTTGCAATACGTAAAGATGTTTCTTCTTATATTGGTCTTTTAGTGATCATTCAATTTCAACCTATACAATTGAATTTTATTGCTTGAAATTTCAAAATTTAGGACGCTAAAGGCAAAGAAGAGGAAAGAATTCTTCGAAAAAAGAAGTAAAAGTAGTTACAAATATTGTCATTAAGAGGAAATCCAAAGAGAATTCTTTCTCTGCTTTGAGGTTTAAGAAAGCCAAAACAACTATGCTAACGAAATCTCTTAGAAAATTAACTTGCTCCTCTACCAAGTTGATTAAAAAATTAAAGTCACTAAGAATGTTATTAAAGAAATTGCCCCTATAGATGAGACTTCTCCCACCCCTGAAAAGTTTGTGAATGAGGTACCTCATTTTTGTCTAACTTCTTTTATTCTTAACACAAATTCTTATTTTCAAGTTTCTTTCATAAATGACCAATCATCATATCAGCACTACCTATCCTCTCTTATGAACTATATAATATATGAAAGTTATAAGTTTCTCAAACTGAAGAGCACATATGTTTCTTCAATAGCAGTAAATAGGAACCCCTTTCATGTTTATAGAAATTCTTTAAACTTTTGACAAATTATTTTATATATTATAGGCAGATGATGTTTGGACAACAACAACAACTTTTGAAGAATCCTTTGATCTAAGCTTCTTAGATGTTTCTCCTGATATCCCCTCTAGTCATATTTAGTTGATTAACTCTGAGAAGCTAACTAGAGTCAAAAATTCCTTTAAGCACATAATATAGCAAGAGCTCTAATTCTTGACATAAATTCAATGCAACTCCTTTTTAAGTATGTTGTCCTATATTATTTTTTTGACCTTGTCACCCGCTATTGGAGGGCATTTGCGTACAACCAAAAAATTATTTTCCTCTTTTGAGAAATATTGCTAGGACTAAGTTGTCTATTCTAGGAAAACAAACTTTTTGTAAAAACATTGAGTGGATTATGAAGTAGAAGTTAAAGGTAAAACATTCCATCATGAATTCAAAAGCTAAAGAAAGAATTCGACTCTTTAGAGGATCAAGGTACTAAACATAAAATAGGCATTGTGTTAATCAAGAAGAACCAAGAGACTTTAAAATAGGATGGTAAGCAACGTAACCAGGAATTCAATAAGGTTAAACAGATAACTAAAGACTAGAGAAAGTCGTTGATGTTACAAAAGGAAGAAGTCTCAGCCTTTGGAAACTACAAGTTCAATATGCTAAAGAAGAACAATTTTTTTCCTATATTAAACAATAAGGTAAATTTTTGTCTTTTGACCTATATCAAATTTGAATTCTCCACACACTTTATAAATAATTTACTAGCCACAGGTTGGCCTATTCATTTTTTTTCAATTCTATTGCCTTTAATACAATCATCATTTAAACAATTATTTTGGCTTTTATTTCTAAGAATTTTATTCTTATTCTTTTGTACTTGATTTTTCCCATAAATTAGGCACGTAATGCTTCAAATATTTCCTATTATTGAAACATATATGAGGTTTTCCTTCCAAGTTACATAGCTAATAGGTGTTACCTTCCAAAATCCTATAAATTTTAAATGACCTTTCCCAATTAGGAGACCGCCTTCCCTACTCTCTGTCTTTAATCCTAAGGAGCAAAATCACCTTCCACACCAAATTACCTTCTTGTATTTCTCATTTATGGAATCTTTTATCGTAAAACTTCACCACCTTTTCCTTTTATGTAATCATGTTATTCAAAGAGTAAAGATAGACTTAATATAAATCCTCCAATTCTATCATTATGCATCAAAAGACTCAAACATCTCCAAAGCATTCTTTTTAGCCACCATTTTTATAAGGAGAACAATATCATGGCCATAGGTTAGAGTAAAACAACCAACTCCTATAGCAATGCGTTTAGAAGTTTGATACGTCTAGGAATGCCAATGGGTCGAGTCGGGTTAGGTCAGGCCCGGACCTCTATGGCTCGACTTATGGCCTAACCTGAATTTATGCTTTTGTAAAAAAATTAAAAAAATGATGTCATTTGTCTGAGCCAGGCCCGTGACCTGGGCCACATTTGCCATCCCTAGATACGCCCTTAAAGTCTTAGAAAAATTCCTATGCCAATCTCTAAGATTCTCCTTTAACACCTTTTCCTATATTTTAATAACTATTTTAATCCCTTGGTCACTAGTTATTGATTGTGTAATTCCAAATTGATGAACAATTTGGTCCTTAATGAACTTTACTATGTCAGTTTGTTCAACCTTTTTCATAGGTTGAGCCCATTTAGTAAAATAATTAGTTGCTAATTATTGATAGCCTAAAAGGAATTTGACCCATTTAGCCGAATAGTGAAAGAGTCCAATAATCTTAAGTTTTAGGAGTTAGTTACATTGCATGAAGAATTCTTAGACACAAAATTTAGGAAGTAAGTCCAAAACATGGAGGCAAGATAGTTAAGACCTTATGGACTTACAGTGGATAATTAGTCAGAACATGGACACGATAGGGAAGAAGCTATGTTTTAAAAACTAGACCAAAATTTAAACTAGTAAGACAAGATGTTTAAGGTTTAAAAGGTTCAACTAGTATTAAAAAGTCATAAAACTGATTAAATATTTAAAAAATTAAAAAAAATACTTAAAGAAGACTATCCTTAAATTTCAAAAAACGTAAAGTTTAATTGAAAAAAGATATTATTAAATAAAAATAATTAGTATATTTTGGTATATAAAAATGATTAGTTTACAAAAACTGATCGATTAATTAATAAACTGGTTATTTTTTAAAAACAAAAATTACTAAATTAAAACAAATTAAAAAGTTAAAAGTCGAACCAAAAAGTTGACCGATTCAAGGTTTTTATTATAAAATTGACTAAACTGATTCAATTTTTAAAACAATAGGAAGAAGTTTGAAGTTGAGAAGTTACATCAGAATTGTTTGAGTCGCTCACATATATGAAGATGTATAAAAACACCAGCAGGAGAAAAGAAAAGGGCATTAATCAAACTACTCAAACATACATAATATATTATTATTTTAGTTTTTTTTCATTTTGTACTTGTCCTTTACTTAAATAAAATTATTCTTTCAACTCAAATTTTATTTCAATACTCTTTAACATATTGGTTACTTTGAAATTTATCCGCTAATTTTTCTAAAGCCCACTTATATCAATGTTCAAAAGTTAAGTATATTTTTTAAGAGAATTCCTCCTTGAAATGCTCGAATTCTAGGTTAGTGATAAAAGTGATCAAACACTAACAAAATAAGATTACAACCTTTAGAGGAAAGTCAGTGCATTTTTCCAATAAGGTCAAATGCCCATCCCCTTAAATGGCCATAACTTAATTATATAGTGCCTCTTAGAGGTAAGATTCACTATATTCTTCCATACTTCTATCATTGTTCGCAACCTTTTGCATATGATATACAATCATTTAGTATTGAATGTTAGTAGTAACTATAACACTTAATGAGCCACCTCATCTTAGTTCCAGATTGATGAGCCCTACATGCCCCCTTATGAACTTGTTTCATTACCATTAATGTCTCAGGCATCCCAAGACATCTTGAAAGAAGTCCATCACTAGTTTGCCAAAATAAGACTGCTTCAATCAATATAAAACTAATCAATCAGTACAAAATTAAGTATTTGCAATTTAATCATATAAGTTACCTTCTTATCATGGTTGTTTAAAAAGTTTTTAATTTTATCCCTCCAATCTTGATTGACTTCTTTATTAATGTTGAAAATTTCTAAAGAAGTTTCCATTTTATAAATAAACGTACGAGGTTTTTCATTGTATAAGAACATATTTATGAAATAGCTCCTTGGATATCCTTAAACCAGAGGCAATTTGAGAAAGTTCATTTGCCTCCCAATTCTCTTCTCGAGGAATATGTTGGAATTTTACCTCATTAAAGAATTATAATAACTAAACGTCAATGATATAATAAGGCAATAAAGTTAAAATTATGCACCATTATTCTCCATATACTTGTCGTATTACCAACTAAGAATCTCCCATAATGAGGACTTATTTAGCTTCATAATCTGCCATAAATTCTAACCCTATTCTTAGGCCTTTATATTGAACCTGATTATTAGTGCATAGGAAGTCCATCTTGAGAGAGAGAATATTTTTTTGTTTCATTTAGATAAGCAATGACTATTCCAATACTAGTTGATTTTGTATACTAGAATTAAATTTCAACTCCCGAGGTTTCCTTTCATAACTAACCATTGAATAGTCCAAATCCTTTTAAATTTTATATCATTAGGTGGCTTACCAGGATTACTGACTTCTAAAGATAATAAACTAGGTTAAATCTATAAATGTCATGACTTTCCAATTTTCCATAAAATAATTGGTTTGTTTAGAATATATTTCATCCAATCGGTTTGTGAAACCATACGAACCCAAATTTGAAGTAAATAATGTCTTAATTTTGAGCATGTAAAATATAGTGCCAAACATAATTTCATATTAGGAACACACTTCTTTTCTATTGACTTTAGAATTCTACTTAAGTAATAAACAGTGTGCTCATGACGTGCCTTATTATTTTTGGCCTATAAGCACCTAATAGATTCCTATGTGATAAAAATGTGTAACTTCAGAGGTATTCCTTTCCGAGGCTACATCAGAACTAGAGGCTTAGTCAAATATTTGTTAATCTTGTCAAGAGATCTGGGAATTCTTTTGTTTTATCAACCAAATTAGGATAAATCTTTTGACATAATTTACTTGGCATAAGAACCATTAAAGTTTAGTCTTGTGGTTTTGCTTTAAGAATTGCCATTAAATTATTATTATCTAATTCAATTACTCTTTGATGAAGTAAGAAACCTATAAAATTTCCTACTTTTACTCCAAAAGCATACTTCAAAGGATTTAAGTTCAACTCATGTGTTCTCATTCTTTGGAAAGATTTCCTTAAATTCTGGATGTGGTCTATACTCCTTTTGTACTTAACGACAATATCATCTAGATAAACCTCCAATGTATGACCAATTAAATAGTGAAAGATAGCATCCATAGCCCTCTAATAAGTATCTTTTGCATTATTCTAGACAAAAAGCATTTATGATCCATTTGAATGTTCCTATTGATTCAGAGCATCTAAAGGCCATTTTAGAGATATCATCCACAAATATAAAAACTTGATTATAATCAGGAAAGTAATCCATAAAAAGAAAACTAATATTTTAAAAACTAATAAGACATCGAGCCGGTCAAGTAAAAGGTTTAAGGTTTAGAGGTTCAACCAATATTAAACCACTATAGAATCAGTTTATAATAAATAAGAACTAGAAATTATAAGAAAAAGTAAATATAGTATAAAA
>JANITX010167395.1:0-13232 GCA_027564395.1 Erythroxylum ulei
AGGGTTAGATATTTTAGGGTTAAATTTAAAAAATTTGCAATTTGATCCTTGAAGTTTTGGAAGTTTACGATACCGGCCAGTATGTTCCAGTACTGTCGGTATCGGCTGGTACCAAATGAAAACCACCGATACCGACTAGTATATTAGGCTTGTACCGATGGTGGCCCATACCATTCTGTTTTTGGCCAGTACCATCTAGAATGGTACGATATTCCAAACGTTGCTTTGAAAAGAAGAAATACAAGAAATACACAATTTGAACTATTGTGTAGATGATTATCCATGCTGTGTATTTGATTAATCTATGCCTTAGGAACTAGTCACCTATACTTAGTTTGTGTTTGGGTATGTCTAGGGGAGTTATTTAAATGCAATGAGGGAATTAGAAAGAATTTTAGAAATATGCAACTTGAATTTGAAAGTGTTATTGTTAGACTATTTATGCAATCAGATTTGAGAACTGACAGTTTGCTGCTATTTTCTTGTTTTCTCAACATGTTTTTCACATACGTTTAAGTCTATTATGCCTGGAAATTCTAGTGAAAGATGATGAGATTAAACTGAACCTGAAAGAAGCAATCTTGAATGTTCAAAGAAGCTAAATTTGCATTGTTTGCTCTCTATTTTTTAGCTGTGCATTATGTTCTGATTTTCTGATGTGTTAACTTGATTTCAGCTTGTTTAAGTGCCAAAAAATGATAAATGACAACTCACATGTTGGGTTATTAAGGGGATTTAAGTAGAATACAATTTTTGAAGTTTAATGAGATTAAACTAGTAACTAACATATTATTTTAGTGTAAAAATTCCATATATGATTTATTGGGTTGTATGACCATAATTTTCTAATTTAAGATCTGAAATTTGGTAAATAAAATGGGTACAAGTTGTGCTTGAGTTTGAGCTAAATTAGACATTAAATTATAGGTGTTTTCACTTTATTTTTGCAGGCTAAATTTTTCTAAACAAATTTTAGTTTGTTTGGAATTATAAATACATACATTTACTTATTAATGCTCTTATTGAGTAAAAACATTCATTTGCATTTGGAATTTTAATAAAGAACACTCTCTTTGTTAGATCGACTCTTATTTCACCTAGGAATAAGGTATTAATTGGTATACATTTAAACGACACATACCAACAAACAAATCCCAATACGAAGCCACCACACTCCATTTCTAAGTACGTGAAATAACATCTTTTTTTTTCTATTGGAGACAAAAGGGCAGTGAAAATGAATGAAGAGGAAATTATATCACCTCCTTAGGCTAGCCCCAAAATTTTTCTCTAAGGAGCCGACTTTTCCTATAATGTAGGAGTTGAAACGATATTTCACTTGCATTTTAGATTCATATCATATGCAGGAAATAGCAAATGTTTTTGCAGAAGTGTTGTTGAATCTTACCGTTATCCATAAAAAGAATGTCAGTTCAAAGGAATTCTTAAATAGGATGATGTGAATAAAAAACGGCCCAACATTGGGTTGATTGAACCAAAACAAACTATCTGAAGGTCGAATAACTAGGTCTCCTTTCATTGCCACATACTTCTCAGCAACCTAATGAGCCAACTAGGTAATTACATGTTTCAGTTCGGTGCCCACGACTTGTAAGAGCTGTTAAGGTAACAAAGAAAAAACAACAATTCTGAAATTTAGATAAAACTCTCTTTTGATATCCATACCCCTAGAAAATGATATGTATTAGTGAAATAACGCAAGATCGAATCTAAGCGCAATGGAAAGAATTTAAATGTTTTCATAGAACTAACTTTAACAAAATTTAATTAGAAACATAAAACAAGAAATTGACAAAGCTATACTAACCTGTTTCGATTTCTTGTTACAATTTCCTGTTTCTTTAAATAAATCAATCTACGAGCCGTTCAATCGTCCAGCCTCTAATGGTATCCACAGAACTATTCAGAGAAAACTCAAATCTAATTTGAGAGGAAAAATGTAAGAAGTGCTAGCCCCAAATTTTTCTAATTTTTCTTTTTATATGAAAAAACTTAATTTTCATGTTCTTGGATTTTATTAAAATTATAACTAAAGTCAAACTTTAATTATAATTATGAATTAATCTTATAAGATAAAATATTACATATTGATCCTTAAATTTTTAAAACTTCTCAATTAAGTCCAACTTAATTCAAATTTCACTTTCTCCTTTATAAGCCTTTTATGTGTGACTCATTAGGTTCCTAATATGTTGACCATGATTATAAATTATAATTCTAAATCATAATTAGAATCAGATAAATTAAAACTCCTTTTAATTTATATTTAATTCCCTAATTAAACAATTTATAATCGTAGACCATGATTGACGTCTAGCAACTTGTTGTTACCACCCAAATATTAGGAATGTCAAAGTGGTTTGACTTAACCTGTTTATGCATGACCATAATGTATAAATTAATCCTTTTGTCATCTAATGTTCCGATTGGAATTAGAATATGGAATTCATGTCTACTTTAAATAATCCAATCATGTTCATTCTTGCTAATTAGTAAATGATTTATAATTGATATTTAAAAACAACTTTTCCAAATTTCAATTTACTTTGGCCAGAGATTCCCAAAATCATTACTAATCAAGAACAACATAACATTCTCCCTAATTACTTTAGGACAACGAATTCTTTATTGATTTATTTAACTATCTCCACATAGTTCACACTATATCCAATAACTACCGAATTGAACTACTCTAAGAATAGAACATCAGTAGCATCAAAATATAGTAATTCCTATATAAGATAACTTTAGTAATCTCAAGTCTAAGGATCAATTATACAACCATCATAATGAGATAATCCACAGACACAACAGTAATGTTCCATTCGAGATTTTTATAATTGGGTCAGTTTAGTGAACTTATTCTCTAATAAGCACCCATATATTTGTTTAAGTATCTCCACACTTTAATCTATGAGATCGATTACTTTCTTCATAAGAAAGAAACAAATATATGCTAGTCTAACCATTTCATCAATACCCCATCTTGATGAAACTATGACTAGGATCATTTTAGGAATCATACAAAATGCAATTTGAATTTCATAATTATAAGTTCTAATTGTATAGCAATTATTCCAGGGATTTTATCTTTATGATTAATAATTAAATAATTAACAAAATACACAAAGATAAAGAATACCTTTTTTGAAAAAAAAAACAAAATTTATATAAGTAAATATACAACCAAAAAATTGGTTGCAAGGGCATAAACTAACAATCTCCCATTTGCACTAAAGCCAATTTCCAATGTATCGAATACTATAGCCATCCATATGTTTATCATGTCTCTTTCGAGATAAAGATTTAGTGAGAGGATTTGCTAAATTCTCTTTAGCGGGAACTCGCTCTATCAGGATGTCTTTCCGTTCCACTATCTCCCGAATCAGATAAAACTTAGAATTTTGTAGCACCTCACTCTCTCAAGACATATATCCGACATCCTGAGTGATATCCGAATACGTACCCTGCGAGGGTGGTGTGCTAGAGCAATCATATTCTCTTATAAAGGCATCATAAAGTAAGACACAATATTTTAAAAACCAAATTCCTCATTTCATTTCTTAAACAATATGTACGTTGTAGCTTTACAGTATCATCCAAATATGTACAATGTAAAAACTAAATACAAAATACGCTACACACATGAGGAATTTAACAAAAATTCTATCTAATCCTTCAATCTCAGCTGACTAACCTTTGAGCCATTTCTTCTTTCCAAAAGTAAAAGAACTATGCTTCTTGTAGAGTCTCTATATCATTAGTGTCCTGTCTCGGTCTTAAAATATCAATGTTACAAATTTTGGTGAGTTTTGCAAACTCAGTGAGGTAACCAACCTCGATGGTTCACTCAATTCATACAACACATCAACATATATAACCACATAATTCACATCATTTTATTTCTCATCATGTAGCATTGCATAGCACTTTGTTCACACTTTTCGCGTTCTCATTCAAATACAAGTCAACAGTACATTTCAAGCACTCAAACATACATATTAAAAATGTTTATGCAATGTTCGTGAGACTCACTTTCTACTATTACGCTGTTGTGACCAAGTGCCTATAATTGTCCTGTATCCATTGTGGATATCGGGCTCATTTATAACTGTCCTTTATCTGTTGGAGATACAAGGCTCATTATACATAGCGAGCCTTTTGCTCTTAATCACATTTTGAGCTTTAAACTCATTTTTAGTGGCTACTCAAGTCAAAACTTTCATTATCTGATCATACATTCATATAATCAAATGCATCACATTCACGTTCATATTTATCTTCGAACTTTGATCTGGCATTCAACAAAATGTTTAGAAATCACATATTTCATCAAATTCACATACAAGGAACACTTCCAATATGTTATTCGTGCATCAAACGCCTCAGGCATTCAATGTCTGGAATCCACACAATCAATTTCGCAAAATAATTCAATACATAATTTAATACAAAAAAGTAATTAAGAGAGACCGTCTAGGTTACTCACAGTTTGCTCCAGAAAGCTATTGCCTCGAAGTCCCGACAATGTTTAGATGTCACTCAATATGCTCTTCTAAATTATGCAAAACATACACATTTATACACATCACAAATTTGCATAATTATAAGTATTCATTTATGCACAAATGCATATGGAATATGTACAATGCATGTTCAATGACAATCCTGGGTACATTTCCTTAATATGCATCTCATAACCAATTAACATGATCTTTAAATCATTCCTTGACACCTAATACACTTTCACTTTAATAACTTAATCCAACATCAACTAGGCTCATTTAAAATCATAATCAAGCCTTAATATCTCACGGGAAAAACATTAATAAGTCAATCATCTATAAACAAACATATCTTGGGACAAAAGGAATAACTTTTTCTGTAGATGTCGGATTAATGTCATTCTAAGACGCTTTCGAAGAGGATTTTGAGATCTACAAATTTTGTGAAGACCTAGAAGAGAGATTTGTCGTCTAGACCAAAGTGGACATGAATAGGGCTTGGAAGGTTTTCAAACCCGTGAAGGTCCGTTCAGCGGACCTAAAGTCCGTTTAATGGACATAAATGAGGCTAGGAAGTTTTATAGACCCAAGAAGGTCCGTCCAATGGACCTAAAGTCTATCCAACAGACGTAGGAGAGGCATAACTCACTCAAGAGTACTTCTAATGGTTTCTACATACATTCTAAGCACAACTCACTCAAGAGTACTTCTAATGGTTTCTATATACATTCTAACATCACTTTCACCCTAAATTTTCCCAAATTCACCTCTTCTAATGCAACATCATTTTACACTAATTCAATTACCAAATTGAATTCATTAAACTCTCAAACCTCAACTCATTTGATTCATCATTTTCACTAAAACTCATCATTCATGAAATCCTATCCTTTTTCCATAACATATCTCATTCATAAGTCTCAAACAATTTATATTCAACATTCATCATTTCAAGTTGATAACTTCTTCATGTATATATTAATTTCAGTTCAATATCATCCGCACACAAATCAAAATCTATACTTGATCATAAACACCAAAATAGAACATATTCTTATACACATTCATCATAAATTTTTCTGCATATGTTTTACTCCATTTTTTTTCACCTTCATTTCCTTCCTAACTATTACCTTAATTCATCTCATTTCAAGAACATAACTCAACATCTTGGTTAGCCTAACCTTCATAATTCCCAACTCATAACATCTACATAACAACTTATCACTTATGGTTTTCATATTCTCAAAACAGAACACAAACACATGTGTTCATCCACCAATTGACTACACCCAGTACTCAACTTCATGTCTAATTTTGAAACTCTTAAAGACAAAATTTGAATTTGATATCTTCATAAAAAATGTAGCCATATGTCTCTAATTTAATCGAAATCAAAAAAATCATCTCATTTGGATGACGACAAAATAAGTGATGGCTAAAATATAGATGCTTAATCAGTGGAAACACTATAGCTAAAATATTTCAGCCACTCTCTTCCAATTTTCCAGATTTTTATAACTTCCTACATTTTACATCTAACACATCTTATACATAGATCATCTTTTCTACTTCCTTTCCTCTTCATTCTCACCTCAATATACTTCTCAAAAAGTTCACAAAACAAATCATAAAGGACTATTAATCAAAACCACAAAATAGAACATCAAACATGTCCATTCATTCATCAATTTACTACACTCATCCCACACCATTATAATGATCATCCTATCTCAAAAATATATCTATAACAATGTATGAACTATTACTCATCATAGACACAAAAACTAGGCATGAATACATTCATTTATTCATCCACGATTTAGCATAAAAATCAACTCCATTCACACTTTCAATATATCTCATAATGATCATTTTAAATGCCCTCATTTATTCAACCCAAGAATGTCATTAATACACAAAAAAAAGAAAGACCATAAAGCTCTTTATTTTTACACCTACATTACAACGTATATGCAACTTCATGATCATGATCATTCAATCTCAAATTACTCATCATAAATGTTTCATTTAACACTACCCATGAAGATTAACAAGCTACGTACTTGATTTAGCTTCAATGTCTTCAAACACAATAAGAAGCCCTAACTTCACACGTAACACGATCATCATCTTGAAGGTGGATTAGATTAGGTTTTCTTGTGGAAAATGGAAGAGACAACAAAGTGATAGTAGCAAAGGAAAGATGAGAGAGCTAGGTTCAACTTTGGTGGAGGTTGGCAAAAAAACCCATGAAGAAGGTGAAGAAGCTTGAAGAAAATGGAGAAAGTCACGAAGAAGAAGAAGAAAGCAAGACAAAACAATAACTTGGTCTTTCAAATTAAGAGAATCGTGAGTTTAAAGGCTTGGCTTGGCAAGTGACACTCTTGCCACATGTCCAATTTCTATGGATTTAAACTAGGTCTCTTATTTAACTAGTCCAATCAATTCCAATTCCTATTCCAGTTGTCTCTCAATTTTCTATAACACTTGTCAATAAATCCCAAAGTCATTTATCAAAATTTTCACTGCCATTTGACAATTAATTCTACTACCATTTATTAATTTTCTTGCCATTTGGCATTTTTTCTAGTCCAAAAATACCTAAAAATTTCACAAATTTTCCAAATTTCACCAAAAAATTTAAATCAATACATATACTTTCCAAATCAATTTTCAACACATAAAAACCACAATTCTTAATATAATCACATTTATAAAATCAATTATACCTGAAAAATGTCAATGAATGCATGTACAATCATTTTAATGTTCAAAATTCAGTATTTGCATATGTGTGTGTATGTTATTTTATGCATGAGCATGAAATGCACTTTCTAACTTCTCAATAAACTCTCATATACACTATTCTAGGGTTCTAACCCTTGACATGGGATAACGGGATTTACATCATACATATTGAACTTGTCAAAATACATACCATAAATCCAATTTCGACTTGTGCTATAGTTATTACAAACCATACACACGTAAAATACAAATTCTAACATGTCCCATTACGTTAAATTCAACTAAAAAACAAACTGAACATTTCCAGAACAAAACACAATCTTCTTGGTCACTGCGGTTGTCTTTTTCCCAGTCTTTAAACCTTCATATCAGAACCTACATGGAGCTAAAACCACTGTGCTAAGCATAAAGCTTAGTGAGGAATAACTAAATAGGATATATAATGGCAACTATTTCTATCAGTCGTCTAACTTTCATATGTTTATAATCTAATCATATCGTAAGCAGTCTTTAGTTATCCATATTCAAGAGCAACCCAAACATTAAGTATCTCATAATAGTTTATCATTCATCAATACAAAAAAAAATTTAAATATCATAACAAAATGTCATTGCTTCATAATAAAATGCGCAAGTCTCAAAACAGAACATAATTGTGCCAAAATAGATCAGAACTTGTATCAGATCGGAATTCATCTTGTATCATATCAAAATTTATCTTATTTCATATCATAACTTGTTTATAACAGAATCGAACATGTTTCAAAATACAAACTAGGTTAGCCTGCTAATCCTTTTACAAAAGTGGGTAACGAGATCAAAACAGAAGATACCATGATTGGTATCACATAATAGGAGAGACTTATGTCTAAGTATTAGAAGACACTATTGTGTAAAATATCAGGAGACACCGAAGTGTCGAAATCAGAAGACACCTTGGTGTCATAGGAGCAACTGCAGACCCTTCTAGGCATGCCTATTTACCCATAACTAGGACTTAATAGTTTTAAAACAATTCATTTCAGATTCACAAGCAAATAACATAGTGTATAACATGTCTTTATTTCATTTTTTTTCTCAAATTGAACATATTCTCTCCCTTTTAATCAAACTCAATATGCCTTATAAACATAAGCATTTGCATCAATATATCAATGAAACATTATGTCATTACATATTACATAACATCATAGAAATTCCTAAATCACAAACATCTATCTAAATCACATCATATAAAACCCTTGGAACACATTTGTATTCTTAGGAACACATTCTTTAAGTTATTACCTCAATTAATAGTCCATAACTAGATTAACTTCTACTCAATTAATTTAACATCATCTAGGTTCATTTTCAACCTCAATTAAGTTTAATTAAACCATTACTAAGCGCCATAAACTTATATATGTCAATAATTCCACAAAACCAAGTTTTTCACCTTCCTAATCCTTTTTCATGACCGTGGGAATATGCCCTATAATTCCCACAATCGTGGGTGAGTGAACCAAAGGTTCACTAAACCACAACCTTTAAACTGCTTCCAAAACTGAACTTCTTCATACACCTTCAACACCCCTTCACCATAGTTCATCAATTCCACCTTATTCATTTCTCAATTCCACATCAAATTCATGTCCAAAACCAATTCAAAAACATTCATTAGGTAACTTACAAATCAATATCTTCCACACATCAAAACCAAACCAGAAGTTAGCTTACAAGGATCATTTTTCCAGCATTCATTTATCATCATCTTAACACATATTCTATTCAATTCAATTATTGAACATTTCATATTATAACATGAAATCAAGTTTAACATTCCCTTACCTAATTACCTTCATGTTGCTCCTTCAAAGAACTAACCAAACCAGCCCTTTATGCAACCAATACACTTTCGAAATCTAAGTAGGTGTAGGGTGATCTTAACACCCAAAAGACAGCAGCATAAAAGATAGCTTGATGTAGCTTCTTAATGCAATATATGGCAAGGAGTTTAGTATGATAGCTCATCAAAATTGAAGTAAAAGAGCAAGGAGAGGGGATGATTTCAGTGGTGAATGAGCAAAGAGAAGGATGAGTTACAACAAAAATTAGCCAATGCATAAGGCCATGCCATGTGTAAGACTTACTTTAGGGACACTTATCACATAAAGACACAAACCACATGTCCTTTAATGGAATAACCCACATGTTACACATAGAAATGAGCCACTTATCCTCGATTTAAAGTACAAAAAGTCACAATTCTATTAGATCATTTGTCACTCGACCAATGTACCAAGTGTCATTCAATGTATAGGCTTAGTCATACTAATTTTGATGTATCAACCTATCTTGCCACTTGATAATTTTTCCTAGTCCAAATGTACATTTTAATACCTCAATTCTCTAATGGTGTTAATAAATTCCAATTCTCTAAGTATGACCCATTAAACCAAAATTCAAGTCATATGCAATTCTTAATCATATCACAATTTTTAACACCTATCATACATGTACTTTCATGTCTATCATACATGTACTTTCATGAACATGCAACATTCCAACTAGGGTACAATTTGGGTCCTACACTTATACCTTATAAAGGAACACTTTTAACTTCCTCCTTACCACTTTGGTATCTCTCCTAAGCTTCAAGAACGCTTCCCTTATATCTCTCCTAAGCTTCAAGAACGCTTCCCTTTTCTTCTATGTGAAGCTTTGTATTTACATCCTCAGTTTGATGGTCTTATATGGAGTGTCTTAATATAAACATATCTTATCCCATTCATAAAAAGATTCTACTTCAATTGAGATAAACCATGTTCTTACTCAATCTCTTTTATAGTATAACAACCACCTCATTTGAAGCTTTTCTTCTATGAGGTTGTTCAATGGAAGTGTTTGGATCACCAAATAAAACTCTTTAATGAATGTGATCATGTCTTTACTATGTGATCCATTAAAGGTTAGGACTTAAACTCACAATTCTTTGCGCTTTGACTCTATTTATTGTCTAAAGAATGCGTAGTAATCAATAGCAATTGGATGTCCCCCAATGTGCATCCTTTATGGTTACTACTTCGTATCTATAACTAGATTATCTTATTATGTAGTGATCTCCGCTCTCCTTCTAGCTCGATTTTTTCCACATGTTCGTTCAATTTTAAGGTCAAGTTGAAGTTAGAAATATAAATATCACTATTGGATTGCCTATCTTACATCAACTACCTCAAAAAAATGAAAGAAATCACAAGCAAAAGAAGATGAATAAAAATTAAATTTAAAGAAAAATTAAGATTAACAAAAATTGAGTTCCCTAATAACAGTGTCAAAAATTTAGTCATAACTAATCTACAAATGCACAAAGTCAATTGTAGTATGTTTATAAACTAGAGCAGTCCAAATTATCACTCCTATAGACAACTAGTCATTAAAACTATTAATCTTAACTAAACAAGAAAAATAAATAAAATCAATTTTGATGGAGAGATAACCATACTATAAACTAAAACAAATAAATATTTAAAGAAAGATCAATTAAGAAAATTTTAGGGTATTAACTAAGAAAATTTTAGGGCTATAGGGTTTACTTATAGGAAATTCCAGTTATTACATAAGTTTGATTATCTAGGTTGAAATAACAATTAATTTAAATTTATCAATGTCCTTCATTAAGGCGCATAGGTATACCTAATTAAGCAACTACCACCTCTTGATATGTAATTTCATCTAATTAAATTCATTAATCATAGTTAATATATATGGATATCACTAACGTCTAGGACCACCTCTTGATGTGTAATTTAACCTAATTAAATTCATTAATCATAGTTAATATATATGGATATCACTAACGTCTAGGACGTTGTTGTTCTTTAGCACTAAAGTATTTATTCTCCTATTACACGAATTCTACTTCACCTTTTGATCCTTTATACAACTCATATAATTAAATCTAAGGTGGCTAACCACAAATCCAATATTCAAAACAAAGAGAATACATTCAACTAATCAAATAGTTAAATCAGATATTGATAACTGAAAGATCCATATAAGCTATATACATAACAATAACTAGGATTTCTAGCCACTAAATATAATAAAATTGAACTAAAAACAAATAAATATCAATATAAAAGAAAAAAGTAAAAGGAAAGGAGTAGAGAAGGTTTTATTGCCTCCTCTAATAATTTCTCCAAGTCTTCCTCCAATGCTAAAAAAGAACAAAACTATGAAAAGAAAATATGAAGTCTACTAAAAGTCTGTTAAGAGTCCATTAAGTTAATTTTAATATAAGTATTTATAATTATAGTTACAAAAATAGAATTCTAGAGTGCTTGAACTAGAGAAATCACTTGTCTTTATAATTAGTGTCCGAGAAATGATGACACTATTATTGTTTTGGAATTTTTATTCATTGTAAGTTACTGCATAATTAGTGCTTGACACCAGAATATAATTGAAAGTGATTTTGTTTCGTAACATTTTGCATAAACACAAGATGATTCTGTTGTCGATCCAAAATCAAATTTAGAACTAGCCTTATGTTGATTCTATCTTCTCAAATTTTCATAAAGGATAAGTGCCAATTAATATGGTACATACAAAGCCTATTGTGCATTATTCTACAAACTTCTCCACTTGTTAACATATTCAAGTTAGAATTGACTTCTTATTTCTTCTACAAAGTTTTTGTCCATCTTCTTACCTTCCAAATGACTTCAAAATCTCTTTAAATTAGAAAATGTTGAGAAATTTGTACTAAATCTTGTGTTTACTCCTTAATTTAATCATCTACAAGACAATGAACTAGACATAAAAAATATTATAAAATCCATATTACACATGCTATAAAACTTCCAAGTGCCAAGTAATGTAATCATAAATAATATTTAAAATATAGATCTATCAGTCATCCCCTATATTCCTTCCTCAAATCATCTTAGCAATCACAGTATATATGACAATGTAGTAGGAAACGGGCCTGAAGTTTTAGATTGTTATTAGACTATAAATCTTTGGTATAAGGTAAATGTGTGTATTATTCATCTCCTTCATCAATTTTCCTAACAGTGAATTTTATAACTTCATTTGTCATTGTGCCTCCTATCAAATTCCATAAATTTCGGGAGAAAATAGAATTTTATAACATCAAGGTCTGGAGCTTTATTGGGATTTATACTAAGATCGCACTTTCAAATTCCACTCTAGAGGAAGGCTTAGTGATTACATTTGTTTGATCTTAATTAGTAGGAAAAGAGGTGACTAATCTAAGTACCTACACTGAGAGGTATTGTTATAATCAGTGTTAAATGTTTATTGAAAGTAACTAAATGCCAATTCGTTTAGAGCTTTCTTAGCTTATGCTCCATCTGCTAAAGCATAAGCCTGTTTGCATTTCTTCATGTAATAAGCGTATTGTGGAAAATTTTGTTGTTTCTACCTCCATTCTTACGCCATAAAACTCTTGATTTTTGCCTTAACAAGGATTAATGAGCTTCTAATGCATTCACATAATTGGTTAGAGCCTACTTGTAACACCATTATCATAGAGTATACACCAGAACACCTTGAGGACATTCCAGTACATAAATTATAAGTATTCATTTATGCACATATGTATATGGATTATGTACAATGCATGCTCAATGACAATCCTGAGTATATTTCCTTAATATGCTTCTCATAACCAATTAATATGATCTTTAAATCATTCATTAATACCTAATACGCTTTCCTTACTTTAATCGTTTAATTCATCATTAACTAGGCTCATTCAAGATCACACTCAAGCCAAAATACCTCATAGGAAAACATTAATAAGTCAATAATTTATATATATGAATGCTCTTAGGACAAAAGACATAACTTTGTCTGTGGATGTCAAATTAATGTCATTCTAGAATTCTTTCGAAGAGGACTTCGAGTTCTACAACTTCCATGAAGACCCTGAAGAGATATTTTCTGTAT
>JANITX010167400.1:0-13231 GCA_027564395.1 Erythroxylum ulei
AGTAATGCATTCATGATTTGCATACACATGAATTTCTGCATTGAAAATGTTTTAAAAATGTCTTTGCTTGTTACAAATTATAAAATTGTTACCCACCGGCTTTAAGCTCACCCCCACTTTCCTCCCCATAAGTTGGTGATAAGTAAGAGATTGAGTAGTCAAGGGCCAAGGCATCACTCCACTTTTGAAATGTTGTTGTATTTTAAGCAAATCATGAAAACCAAGGCTTTAGATACATTTTGAGCAATTTATTGGTCATGTATCTTTTGTATTTTGGGATTTTTGAAACATTGATGTATTGGGGGCTTGAAATGCCCATTAAAGCTTTGTAAAACTACGATCTTTAATGCTAATGGTTTATGGTTTTGTTTTCTCCCATGATTCTCAAGATTTCATAAGGGGAAAATTCGTGTACTGACTTCAGGGGAAAATTCGTGTACTGACTTCAAGAAAATTTCTGGGCTGATTTAGGCAAAATTATCTTCTAGAAAGTTGTAGGTCTTTCTTTTAACTCCGGTTGTTAGGCTCCAGAAACGAGGTTCAACATAAATCAAGTAAGTATAAGGATTATCCTTCTTGTTTTGTTGGGTGAACCATATTTAGTGATAGTTAGAAGTGAAAAACAAGGTTGAATATGGGTAGGAAGTTGTTGATGAATGATATAACTTAATGTTTTACATTTTTGGGTTGATGATCAAAGATAGATCATGAATGGTTTTGTGAATGATATTGGGTTGAAATGAAGTAGAAGTGATGATTAGGTTTAAAATGGGTTATATGTGAAAGGTGGGAAGCTAAGCATTGGAAAAAGTAACAAAATATGTCTTCGGGATAGGTTTCTAGACAAGTTCATCGCGGCGAACTTAATTTTTTTTCCTACACAAACATACTTTGGTATTTTTGGCATAACGTTTTCTGTAGATGTCCAAATGGACTGATTTTTGATTTGTGTAAAATAGAGACATAGGAATACAAATTGTATGAAGGAATCGAGTCTAAATTCAGTCTCTAAGAATTTCATTTTTGGGATGGAAGTTGACTATAGAATTTTGTTTCAGTATAAGAAATAGTCCAAATTTTTAAGGTATGACTTTCCAATTTCTAAAGCAAATTGAATGGAATTTTGGTTATTGTTTAAGGAAATCAAGTGAGGCAAGAGAGACAAGAGGGGCAAGAGGAAAGACATCCTTAAGCAAGTCTATAAGCAAGGAAATCAAAGTAGGTACACGTTTATAATAGAGTAAATAAGCCACTCATTGTTTTCTTCAAATCAAGGAATTTAATGATTTAAATTGCATTTTGAAATATCTCATGTTCATGAAAAACAAGTTTCCAAAATGTGCCATTTGGGCAAACTGTTTTTGATTCATGAATTACATGTTAAGTGGGTTTGGTGTAGTCCATTTAAGAATGTCACGTGCACGTTAGCCAAGTAAAGGCTTCTCCCGCCTGCCCGCTAGTGGCACGGAGCTCCTTTATGGACTCCTTCATGTTTACGTCTACGCAAAACCACTATGTGGGATTGTGATCGTACGTCAAGTTTACGACTACACAGGACCACTATATAGAAATGTGTAGTTTGTCATGTTTATGGATCTACACTAACCATTCTAATGTGCTTATGTGCTTATGATATGTTAACAAGTTTGATGCATACATGATTTATAATTGCTCATGAATAGTTTGATAAATTGATAATTTTAAGAAATAAGTGTTTGGTGATTTTTCTATGCAAAATTATTATGGTTTCGAAAATGTACAATAACAATGAGTTTTGAAAATGGTTTTTGCTTATTTTTCAATTATAAATATGTTACCCACAAGCTTCAAGCTCACCCCTCATTCTCCTCCCTATATTCAGGTGATGAGCCAGAGATCGAGTAGTCAAGAGTTACGATACCACTCCGAATTGGCATACTTTTGTATTTTTAAGTTAGATTTTTGGGAATTCAAGGTTTTAGCCGCATTTTAAGTTTTATTAGTTCAAGTATATTTTGTATTTTGGTTCACAAACTCAACTGATGTATTTTTGTTTGAAATGCCATTAAAGCTTTGCAGAACTTTTATCTTTTGATATAAATGAAATATATTTCGGTTATCTATAATTTTCTTATTTTCGCAATGTATTTCGATTTAGAGATGGGATTAAGAAATCTTGAGAAATTATTTGGGTTTATGTTCAGTTTGGTCTTTAAGTTGATTAAATAAGGGTGGTTGAAAGAGTTTAAGTTTGCATTAAATAAGGTAGGTTGCTAAGGGTTTTGGGTTCTGTTTTTCGCATATGTTCGCCGTAGCGAAGCCTGCTTTTGCTTCCGAGGAATTTTCTTTTAAATTTCCAAATTGTAAGTCGAAGGTTTTCTACTTCTCCATGCGGCGGCTTCGCCGCAGCGTAATTAACTCAAAGGGAACATGTGGGATTTCTTCCACATGTTAGTGAACCCGCCTTGCTTCCGAAGTAGTTTTCTTTTAAAATTCCAAATTCTAAGTCCTCCTCCACGCTCAAGCTTCATGATCCTATATCTGATGTTGGGCTCCAGAAACGGGGTCTAACATATTAAATGTAATGAGACATATTGTATTTTGTTGTAAATGGTTTGTAATAACCTTAATACAGGTTCGCTTTTGAATTTATGGCATGTATTTTGATAAGTACAATATGTATGATATGTTCTGTTTATAAAATAACAACTAATGATATGTAATGTATGTTTGCTTGAGTTTCTGGAAGTGCTTTGAATTGTTTCGTATGTTTTAGTTCTGTTTTGTGCGGCATTTGCTTATCCTTCTAGGGGGTATATGGGTGTTACACTTTGGGTCAACTGGGAGAGTTTTTTAAGCAATTATGTTGCAAGACATTTAAGGTTGAAGAGCTTGATCAAATGGAAAAAGACATAGCATTGATTCTATGTAAGCTTGAATTATTATCCCCCCATCGTGTTTTGATGTTATGGTGCATTTGGGAATTCACTTACCATATGAACCAAAATTTGTGGACCAGTTCAATTTCAATTGATGTTTCCAATTGAAAGGCAATTCATACTAAATTGAACAAGTTTTTTCTATGTTATTTGTTTGTAACAATTCCTAAGTTTTACTTTTGGATTATGTCTGGGTTTTTATGCTCTCTTAAGCATTATGTACGTAATAGAGCTCGACTAGAAGGGTTTATTGCAGAGGCTTATATAGCAAATGAATGCTTGACTTTTTGTTCAATGTGAAGTAAATCACGCGTTAGTATAGACTTTACGTTCAATATACAAATTGCATAAGAAGGGGGGTTGAATTGTGTATTCTTTTTCGTGAATACAATCCCCTTTTATATTTCTTTGAAAACTTGCTTTTTCAAAGTTTATTAAGTAAAAATCACAATTTATTGCAATTAACTTCTATATACTTGTATAAAACAATAGAAATTAAAAGTCAAGAGTTAGAGAGTAGACACATCGATTTTATCCTAGTTCACCCTAAACCGTGGGCTACGTCCAGTCCTCAGAATCCTTTATGAGATTTCACTATTCTTCTCAAACAGTACAAGTATTCTTTCTCTACAGAGCCTCTTTAGGTCTCTTACACTAAGTATTGTTTTTCTCACTTAGCCTCTTCAAGCTCTCAGCTTTTCCTCTCTCTTACAAGAAAGATATTGTGAACTTTGTTACAGTAATGATAACTCTAGGGTTTCGCATAAATACAGTGTTTGCTAACTGAGTTTACTAACTTTTAAAATCACTAACTCAAATTGCTAACATTAAAATTACTAACTTTTTCAGTCTTCGACTCCAACTTGTATTTATAGCCTTCGTCTTCAACTGCTTCTTGATAACCGCTTCTTTCTTCTTGTTTCTTGATCTTTCAAGAAACAGTTATTCAATTGAGTTCTGTAACTAACTCAAACTAATTAACTGTTAGACGTAGTATCGGATCTTCGTCTTCGTAATGCTTCCGTCTTAGTTTCTTTTGTCTCATTTTTTGCTTCCGTCTTATTTTGCTTCCGTCTCTTTTTTACTTTCGTCTTAGTTTCTTCCGTCTCACTTTTGCTTCAGCTTCCGTCTTAGTTTCTTCCGTCTCACTTTTGCTTCAGCTTCCATCTTAGTTTCTTTCACACATATTATTTCTAATATTATTATTATTTTAATGTCATCAAAATTATTAGACATAAAGTCATTTTGACTTAACAAAAGGCTTTAAGTTAATTAAGGCTAAGATTTAGAATATAAAATGTAAAATGTAAGTTTTTAGGTCACAGAGGGTGTTAATGTCACAAAGGTTGCATCTAATACAAACATCAATATTGGTATAAAAGTGATACCATATAAAGATTATTTTAAGTACCAAGGATCACTCATGAAAATCAATGGTGAGATAAATGACATTATAGTTTACCGTAGCAAATCAGGGTGGCTTAAATGGAGAGGCGTGTCAAGATTTTTATGTGACAAGAAGATATCACTCAAGCTAAAAGGTAAATTTTATTGGTCAGCAATTAGGTTGGTCATGTTAGATGGGGTGGAGTGTTGGCCCATCAAACAAATACATAGTTGTAAGTTAATGGTAGTAGAGATTAGGATGCTCCATTGGATATGCAACCTTACAAGAAGAGATGAGGTTAGGAATGTAATGGTAAGAGACAAGTTGTGGGTGGCTAACATTGATAGTAAATTATGGGAGATAAGACTTAGGTGGTTTGGATATGTTAAGAAGAGACATCTTAATGCTCCGGTGAGGAGATACGTGAAGATTGTATTTAGGAACTGTAAGACAAGAGGAGCAACACCCAAGAAGAAATGGGAAACCTTGGCAAAATAAGATATAGGTAAAGTACCTTACATAGAGATGTCCTTCTCTTTTCCTAGAGAGTTCATTCTCTTTTAATAGGTCTTTTGAACCTTTTTCATCAATTATTGTGTCCTTTATTTAGCATAAATACCTTTTTTAACATTTCCCCTTTAGTTATTTTATTTATTTCATATTTTTTAATTAATTATTGTTTTATTTGTTATCTGTTTATTTATTTACTTACTTTTATCTTTATCTTTCTCTTTTATTTTATATATTTTTCTTTTGTGCAATTATTTATTGATGTATTTGGCTATTCTTTTATTCTAACCATTTTTAAAATCTTTTTTTGTGATTCTATCAAAAACAACCTCTTTACTAATTAGGGGTAAGTTGCATACTTTTGGACCTCTCCAGACCCTACTTCTCAATAAGATTCCTACTAAGATGTTGTTGTCATCTTCGTTGTTGTTGTTGTGTTAATATTGACAAGATAATGAGTGACATGAAGTTTATTTTTGACATGTGGCTTATACTATTTATTACTTTTAATTCCAAATTTAGATCCTTTGATTTTTGTGCTTTGTAATGGTTAGGTAGTGATAACTATTAATTGCTTATAAAATTTTTTATTTATAATTTTAATAAAACTTTTATAAATCGTCAAGTGATACTATTAATTTACGCACTTTGGTATTACAAGCATTTAAACACTTTGAATCTTTTGTAAAATTTGTCTCTTCTTTCATTTGTATCTTGTATTCTTTAACTCAAATTAGTTTCATAATTATCTTTTTTATAATTATTTTAAACAGATGGAGTTAATTCTTTAATAATATAAGTCAACATAATAAAGAGTTTTAATTTACTACCTATTCATATATCAAGTGAAGAAATAATTTAAACTAAAGGAACCACCTCTTTAAAGATAAGAAGTGATGTTTGGAATCATTTCGACAAGACTAAATTAAGTGAAGGTAGACTGTATGTATTTCCATAAGATTTTTGTTGATCTATAGATGGAACATCTCATTTGAAAGGCATAGAAGATGATAAACCTCTTTCTTATTTTAGGGCATCTAATTTATGGTGAAAACTATTGTTTTGACTTTTACGCCTATTTGCGAAACTACTACCTAAGCTTGGTGAGAACCTTAAGGTTGAAGACGTTATTATTATAATTTGGTTTAGATATGAAATTTCTTTAATCCCTATGTTATTAGTTGATGGAAATTAGGATTAATTTTTTCATACGGTAGGTTGGTTCAAGGTATAAGGAAAATGCATAGCAAAATCTAGAGCAAAACAGTAGTTTCATGAGATCCAATTGATAGTGAAAAGATGAATATAAACTTCTCCTAGTAATTATTTTTTGAAAGGTATAAAAAAAGTTCTTGCGTATATATGATCCCGTCTTTAGTATGTCATATCAATGAGAATCATATTAATAAAGAAGGTATTTTCTTTTACAATCTAAGTTATTTTAGCATAATATAAAGTCCATATGATTGGGTAACTAGGTGGAAATAATTAGAATTAATTTAATGAATGCTTTTAATCTAAGTATGCTTGAACTAGAAATTATATATCCAATTCTCTTAAAATCAATATGTAACTAAAGTAAACTAGTCATTGCATACCCTATAAGCCATATTATTGCATAAAAGCTAAGCTAGCTTTTTCCTTAATTATCACTCCTTATAACATATGATCTTTAAAAAGGTATGGAATGAAATGAAATTTGAATGGAATTATGTATTCTCTTATCCTTTTATGTCTTAAGCCCACTAATTGCATACACTAGACCAATAATGAAATAACCTTGTTTTAACATAACACATCTTTAACCTCATATGAAATTCATCTAGACTCAACTAAAAGGATAAAAGTATAATTAATTCAACCAAAATGTTCTAACTTTAGATATAAAACATTTTTTGGAATGCCTATGAAAATATAGTTGATGTTTGAGTAAAATTTCATTTTTGTTTTAAGTTTTGCATAAAATTGAAATGCTTATACTTTGCAAAACCTATGGTTTGTCTCTTTATATTTCTTCCTTAATCTTTTCATGTCCTTTAATGTGTATATTTCTTAATTTTTAACTTTGAACTATATTATACATGATCCCAAGACTCGAAACCTAATTGTTATTCAATTTGACAAGTTTAAGAGTATCAATAAATAACTATAACTTAGGCAAAATTTAAGAAGTTAAATAAGTCAATCAATCTACATTTACAATTTTGAAGTTGATATTTTTATTATCCTAATCTTAAAGCTTAGTTTCATTTTTTATTTATGAATGCTTATCATACTCCTTATTGATTCCATCTTGTTTCTTCTTGTTTTTAATAACTACTCATTTGGATTTTACTCAATTAATATTATTATTACCTATAACTTCAAATAGTGTAACAATTGAGCTCAAGCTCAAGCTTTGAGCCTAGGTAGCCTAATCAAGCTTGGGCTCAAGCCATATAATATAGACCCAATTAGGCCTTACGCTAAGATAAAAAGTTTTAAGTCGAACTTAGGCTATAAGTAACCTAGGACTAACCCAATATTTTTAAAAAAAAGTTAAAATAGTATTTAGAAAATAAAAAATACAAAAAAGTATTTGTCTTGAGTACAAAGCTCATTAATAAGCTTCTGCAACTATATAAGAACTAACCAATATATATATAGAAAAATATTCTTCAACTAATGTTACACTAATACAATTCCCTTTGAGAAATAAGTAGACAAACTTTTAGGCATTGCCCCTCCTGATCTTAGGCTAAAGCTTGAAAAAGGGACTCAACACTTCAAAGCATCTTTTACTCCAGGTATAAATTAATTCTCCATGAAGAAGTAACTACATCTTTACAACCATTAGTCCACTACCTTTATTGTTTAGTAATAGTTGCTCCTTAATCTATTGAATGAGTTTAGTCAACATATATTTCTTAGACCTTTCCACTCCTTAAAAGCATTAGGTATTCCTTTTCTTTTAAATTTTATAAAGGCACGAACTAAATAGTATCACAAACAATTTCGTGTTTCCTTAAAATATGTTTATATCTAAATATAACAATTTTATAAACTTAACATAGTTGAAATTAAACTTATTAAAATGGAATAAATCCTTAATGCATTTCTAGATATTAAGAAAGAATTTAAATTCGAAGAAGAGATGTAAGAGTGATTCAAAAACCTCTTTGCATAAGGAGCATAATCTCAATCTTCCAAGAGTGATTACTCTATTTCCAGTAGATAACTACATAAAGAAGGAGAGTTTAGGCAACAAGTTTTTACTCCAAATAAGATTATACTAAACTTTAACTTCACCTTTGGTCCTAAGCATCTCTCTATAAGATTTATTTTTAAATTTGTTAGATGAATGTCCAAACCAAAGATATAAGTCATTCTTTTTAGGGTTAGGATCATAACTCGAAATGATATATACAAGTTATACAAGGAAGTTTATCTATTGACTAGAACTGATCCATTCTTTCACTTTGGAATTCCTTAGAAATTTATTCAAAATAATAGGTATTAATTGAGTATGGATTAGAGGCCTAGCTTTAATTCAATTATAAAAGTATGTAGAAGCCTTTTCACTATTTTCCAGTTTTCACTTAACATTTCCCTCAAAAATCTTACTTAGCTTCAACAGTTGAGATAAGATCCATGAAAATGTAGACGACGATCTAACTTCCCATAGGCTAAAAGTAAGTGTGAATCCATTTGACCCATAATGAATCTTTATTCTCCAACAATCTCTATAATCTTCTCCTTATAAAGACTTTATTGCTAAGATTTAGTGGGGTAATTCCTTATCCTCCTTCCTTAATTGGTTTGCAGATTTCACTCTAAAATACTTTGGCATTACAACCCCTATTATATCCTTTGGCCTATAAGAAACATCTCAACATCCTTTCTATTGATTTGATTAAACTTTTAGAAAGGAACATATGCAAAGGTCAATATATAGAGAGATTAGTAATAATTTAATTGATTGTAACCTCTATGCAAATAAGAGCCTTATTTCATCAATTACTCAATCTTCTTTATATCTTCTTTATTAAAGGGAGACGCTATTTGAAATGGATCTTCTTAGTGGATATAGGTAAACTAAGGTATCTAAAGAGGGGATGTTTTACTTGCAACCTTAAGACGGTTGAAAGCTAACCAACAAGATAATGAGAACAAAATTAAATGACAATATAGCCAAACCAAAAAGCTCCATAAAAGTATGTAAAGATGTCATTAGTACACTTACTAATTTGTCATGATCTCATAAAATAAGAAGTAAGTAATTAATAAAAAAGACACTAAACAATCTAAGTCTCTTGAACTTGCTATGATATATAAAGCTAGAATGGAATAAGATGTTATGCTTTACTAATTTGGTAAAGGTTTGCATGCATAAGATAAATAAATATGGAGAGATAATGTCACCAATTTGTACTTTTATCTTTCAAACCATTAGTGCACAATATACTGGTAAGTACTAGTCGATCCCATGAGGACTAGAATTACTAGTACTTACCATCTTTTTATTATCTAACCTAAAAAATTATGGAGTTTAAGATAAATAAAATGTAAAATTAAAATAATAAACTAAGATAGAATAAAAAAATTAACTAATTAGAACAAAGATTAAACTAAGAATGGTGCTTGGATTTTGAACCGCCCTAGGACTTTTCATGCATTCATGATTTCACCATTCAATTTAATATTTAGTTCATTGTACCGTGGAAATTCCTATCTTATGTTAATATATTTTTTTAAGTGTATTAATAACTAGTCATCAGTTGAGTAACTGAAACCTCTTTCTAGTTAAAACCTCTAGATTACATTAATCAATTTGTGAAATTCACTATTAGTTTTGAACCTAATCTAAAGGATTTATGTCAACTTATTTCTAGGTTTGCATGCAACTGCTTTCAACTATGGTATATCTATTCATACAAAAAGATTTCTCAATCTTAACTTCATGAAATCATACATAAAATAATATGATAGCAATATTAATTCAAGAATAACTAAGAACCCAAAATTGAATCTCAATGAAACTAAAAAGTGGACTAATTTAAAATAAAATCACTATAAGGTCGATTTTAGTGTTCATCTAATCCAAGAACCAACAAAAGTTTAGCTCATAATTATAACATCAAGTTTGAAGGGAAAACATAAAACTAAAAGAACCATAAATTGATGAAAATCCACCCCAAATATGTTTCATTGCTTGATCTTTGTTCTCTTTACCATTATAGGCCATCAATATGTCTTTCTCAGAGCCCCTTGAGCCTCTTACGAATTAGTTCGTATTATTTTCTCTTCATTTTATCCATTTATAGCTTGAATTTAGGGTTTTTTTGAAGTGGACATGGTCACTTATATGCCTCAATATTGCATTAATAGCCAAAAATTGCAAAGAAACATGGTCTCATAGAGCTATATGGTCACCCACTTGGTCGTGTAGACTTACATGTGCACCCATACGAGTATGTAGACTTACACAAACAACCACCAAAATAGCTTCAATTCTTTCATTTTTTGTTCTGATTTCATTCTAATTCTTCTCCTTTTTATCCATAAAACAAAATAAGAACTAAAAATATAGCAAAAACAAGATAGGTACCAAACATAATAATAAACTCTCAAATAAACAAACAAAATACATTAAATATAAGATTAGAAATATAGTTTATTAAGCGTTTATCAAACATCCTACACTTAAGATCATGCTCCCAGTGAGGGACCATGTTTTGTGGAAGAAATTTACATTGAACCCATCTGTCCAAGGGCTATGTAAGGTAAGTACATCTACTATTTAATAACTACTTCTGAGACTAAAAAACTATATGATATGTGCTTAATTGTTGGTACATTTAACCCTTTACACTTTGTGATTAATGATATGAAAATGCTTAAGATACTCATTATAGTTCTTAAATGGTTTTAAATACAATTTGGAAGCAAAAGTGCCAAAGTAAGTCGAAAGCACAATCTTTGAGTCGTCTTTTTGAGACTCACACTCACTTATCTACATGGAACAAGAAGAAGAAGGATTAAAGCAAGAGGAGATAAGAAAATGCATAAAGATGAAGAGAAAAGTCATAAGAATGCAAGTCACGACTATGACACAAAGTGTCATCATTGTGACTAGTAATGCACGGCCATGACACAACATGTCATAGTCGTGACTCACCTTGCATGGGCATGGCTTAAGTAGTCACGCCCATAACTTAAAGTCATGGCCATGCATGGTGTGTCACACTAAGTCATAGGTGTGACACAATGCCACCTCACCCCTCAATTAACCTAGCGTTAATATATACCAAGGGTGTGACGGTTCAGTGGATATGAAAGTTTTGGGTGTTTTCGGCTGAAAGGAGAGAGAGCTTTGGGAGAGCACAAAGAGGGTGATGGAAGCTCTCCACCATGAAAGACTTATAGAGGGGTAGCTTTCTGATGCCAGTTTGGAAACAACATCGACGCCGACAACCCAGTTAAGCATTCCTTCCTTATATTTTTTGTTTATTTCTCTATATAGAAATTTATTATGTTATCTGAAGTATATGAATTTGGGTATTGTGAAAATATGATTTTAATGCATTCGTTGGATCGTTTTATTATAGACCCATTGCTAGAATATTCAATGTAATCTCTAATTGTTATGTTGAAATTCATTTGTAGCGACTAATGGTTTGTAATCATTAGTGATAACATAACCTAGGTTAAATGACACATCGTATGTGGTAGTTGCCTTGATTAATCGATTTTCCTGATTAATAATGTAGTTGCCCAATTGAATCTAGAGATCGTATCTTAGGTTATTCGGTGTCTAGGTTTAATTAACGATCGTATCTTGATTAAACACAACCTAATGGAAAATTTGAGTTAATAGATTAACCTACAATTAATAGTTTCTAGGAGAGGTTTGACAACAACAAATCATCGAAATATGTTAAGTTAAGGTGTAGGCCGAGATAGAACCAAAGAATTGGATTCCTAATGAATTCACCACTTTCATCACTTTGCATGTTTTCTTTCATTTGTTTTTCTTAGTTTAGTATCATTTTATTTTCTTATGTCAAACTAACCAAACCCCTTAAACCTAAACACTAATTAATTTCATTTCAATAAGTTTATATACACTCTCTGTGTGATAGACGTAGACTCATTGCTGCTATAGTAGTAATAGGTCTAGTTTATTTTAACTAACATTAATACGCACTGTCAATTTTGGAGTCGTTTTTGGGGAGTACAGTGTTTTAGTTTTTGTTATTGATTTTATTTGGTGATTTGGACATATTTGTTTACAATTTGTTTCTTTTCAGTTAATTCTTGATCTTTTCACTTTCTGTTTAGTATTAGTGATTTAAAATATATATATATAGAGAGAGAAGTAACTTCTTTCATAACTTATATTGCCAGCCTTATAATTATGTTTAGAGTGATCATACAAATTTTAATTATGCATGAGATAGTCAACATAATTAATTCCATGATAGTATGCAGGCCACATAGTAATTCCCATATGTACCAGAAGCTTTTGATAACGACTCAAGTACATCTTTGGATGACTTTATCAAGACTTCTACTACTAACAATATTTAACTTCAATATAATATACAGCAAATTCAATAGGGTATGTAACAAATTCAGTAGAATACCCTGCAGTTCCAGCAAGAAATGATGCAATCCCACCAAGATACAACTTCTAGACTCCAGAACTTGGCAAGCTAAATGAGTCAGATGACAGAAACTCTTGACCACTTAGCATCACAAAGTGAACAGGAGCAACCATATCAACCTGAGGTGTACCCAATGGATGTTAGTATTGAAACCTTATAGAGTGATGAGGATCTTGAGAATTTTGAGTGTATTAATCAAGGAATTGCTTATGTGGAAGAAGTAGAGGAAGAGCTCGAACCAAAAAAGATATATCTTTTAGCTTAGAGGTAAATACTGAGTTCCAATTTATTGTTATGACTGACTCTTTACCTTTACCTAGCATGTTAGAGAAATTAAACGAGGAAGAAAAAGGCGAAGAGTCATTTGAAATATTTCCCGAGGGCATGGACTCAATAGAGATCAAGATTTTGAAGATAGGGAAGATGCTAAATAGGAATGATCAACTGATGCCTTATCCTAAACAACCTCACATAGAGGAGCCACATATGACACCAGAAGATCACAATTTTGTCATGTAAGGAGAAAACATGGAGTCGAGCCAGCAATCCTAAACAAAGGCGCTTCTTGGGAGGTAACTCAAGAGAAGTAAATTTCTTTTCTTTAAATTTTCGCATTTAGTTTTTATATACATGTGTTTTTTTAGTTATTTATTTATTGTCTTTAAGTCTTCAATTAAAATGAGGGAGAGAATAAAACAAACAAACAAACATTTTCTTGTTTTCTATTACTTCTTAGATTATATGGTCATGATTAGAGTGTGAATTGATTA
>JANITX010167548.1:0-13206 GCA_027564395.1 Erythroxylum ulei
CAAACTGATTAATCATCCGACGTAGTATCAGGTCTTCCGTCTCATTTTTGGTTTTGGCTTCCATCTCATATTGTTCCGTCTCATTTTGCTTTCCCCTTCCGTCTCATATTGTTTTCTGCTTCCGTCTCATATTGTTTTCTGCTTCCGTCTCATTTTTGTCTTCCGTCTCATATTTGTCTTTCGTCTCACTTTTTTTTTCTTCTTATTATTTGGCCTTTATCAAAATCATTAAACGTAAAGCCATTTTGACTTAAGAATATGGACATGGTCATAAGATAAAAAAACATATAAGAAACCTTCACATAGGACATCATAAAGTAGACATGTTCAAAATAGAAACATATATAGGACACATCATGAAATATGTTGTTTTTATAGTAATATCAATTATATTGACCAATTTTTATCATCTTAAAAGAAACTGTGAGTTTTGAGAAGAGCTATGAGACTAATCTCTAAGGAACCGAATTGATGTGAGTCCTAAGGATAAAATCTTGAAACATAACATAATTTGTTATCAAGCCACAAGAAAGCTAAATTCATATTAAAAATGGAATCTTAACCCAATGAATATATGGAATCACAAACCAAATGTCTAAAATAATCTTAACCTGCATGAAAAACTAAAACCAATATTATAAGATATGTTAAACAAAATAAGAAAGTAAATTGATAAGTTTAAAAAGTTCTTTAAATAAACAAAGAAATAACTCTCTTAATTTTATTAATGATAAAAAACTTGATTATTCTCTCCAAAAAGTGGCCTCTCTATAGAATAAATAAAATAGAATATCCAGTAGTATTCTAGAAAGAAAATATTCTAAAGAAATATTCCAAACAAAACAGGAAATAAACATATAAGGATTTAAGTAATCATAAAATATAATATCATGGAATAATATTACAGAAAGAGAATATTTTGGATTGGTATTCCAAACAATTTATGAAATAAATTAAATGAAAATTAGTATCTTGTAGATAGGCATCACCTATGTTATAATGGGAGCCATATGATGCCTTATTGCTCTAAATGAGCTTGAACTAGGCTAAATAATGCTTGTTTTTCAATTTGGCCTAGTTTCACATGTATTGTCACTCCTCTTACAACACCATTAAGTACATTATAAAGTCTTTTTTTTCTTGTGTAATTGGTTTGCTTGGCAAATTCAAAGGAACAAAGGCAATGTGATTCCTATCATTCTCTCTTTCTTTGAAAAGATTCATCCTTAAATCATCACCTACATCAAAAGGATTTAAGTTAAAAAAAATAAAAAATAGCTTTCAAATTATAAGTATTATCATTGATACATTTAACAACTACAAATGGATCATCCTTTTGGTTGTAACTTAGATCTTCTTCGAGCTAAGAACCACTCCTTTCTCGTATACTCCCACACCCGATCATTTGGTTCATAGATAATTTTCTTTTTCCTTTTGTTTGTATTGGATGCATATTATTCATTTTTCCTTTCAATGTGACCAATCAAACATTTTCATATAGTTGCTTTAACATTTTAAATTTTAATTTACTTTCTAGGCTATTCCTCTTATGAATAGGTAAAGGAACAAATTCAATGGAATTAGTAAATTAAAGTCATAAACAATATCAAAATGTGAATAACTAGTAGATTAAAATTAGGACACCTCCAGGACAACGATCTTAATTTATGTAAAAATAATATGATCATCCTAAAGCTTTCCATAGGAAAACCTAAAGCTAAGGCATTAATGACTTAGCTAGTTACAACTCTCTTTAATATTGCCCACCTACTCCTAAAGATGGCCATTTCAGTATTGTGCCTTCCTTAGAAGTTCTTAACCATGGTGCTATTAAATGGAACGCCAACTTTATATTGGTCCTTTTTATGGATAATAAGCATGTATATCATACTTTCAGTCCATAGGCATACAAGACTTGGAGATGATATGGACTAGTTGAAGTTTTAATCTCAATTAAAAAATACTTTATATTTAAGTTTACATTGAAAATTAAAGCTCAAAGAAATGTTGATAATGGCTTATGAAATTTCAATAATATGCTTATCTTTCTTCAAAAATGACAATCTGGAACTTAATTTGAAGATATAAAGCAATTGAGGATCCTAATATTGCATAATATGCCACTAGAATATTAGACCACCCTAGGGTTAAGCCATATTGGAAGCTTTATTAGCAACATTATAGGATGGATGAGGCTGTAATTATGTTAAAGAGGATCAATTATGTAAGATTATCCATACTTATAGAGATTAACTAAGCCTTTCTAAAAGTTATTCTATTGATGACGATGAATATTGAGGGTGACCTATATGAGGATGCTATCATGGTCTTATACTAATAGAGACTTAAACCACTTATCCAAGGAAAGAGATGGAGACAAACAGGTGGTCTTCCAAAAAGGGGGACTACTAAATGTGACTACTAAATGAACTAATGGGTATTCCCAACTCAGAGAATGTTGTTGAGGGATCTAATAGGGATAACCAAGTCATGGATTCTTTTCATTCTAATTTGAACTCAAAGATTAAAACTTCTCAATACTTGCTAAGAGGAAAGGATCTTATAAATGTTGAAATTACTCAACTGTTTTCAACTAAAGATATTTGAACTTGGGAGCTATATACTAGTATTCCCCTATAAGAATCTCCCCTGATAGTGTTGATCTTATTAATATTAGTGATTATACTTTAAAGGAATATATATATATTCTCTTAATTTGATTGACATAATGGAATCTAGAATTGATTTCATTCCTATGTCTAAAAGAAAGTCCAATGGAATGAGTAAAAGCTCAAGTTCTAAGTTTCCCCCTAAGTTAACTTTCTATGTTGGAATATGAGAGGGCATAATAACCCAAGGAAATAAATTTTGTTAAAATATTACCTCAACTCTATAAAACTAACCTTTTTAGGTATTTTAGAAATTAAATTGAATAAATTAAGTTTTAAACATCTTGAAATTTTGACAAAAAATGGACAACTATCCCTAATTATAATGCTCACCAGTATGGAATAATTATTTTTGCATATGATTAAGAGAAGAAGAGGGTGTATAATACTATCATTATATATCAAATATTCATTTAGAGCTAGTGTTACTGCATAATAATGCTACAATTTATATCTCATTTAATTATTCTTCCAAGTTTTCCTTCTAAATGAATGCTTTAAGGAGGAAATTAAAAGATAGCCATTCTAATATTCGAGTCCCGTGGATGGTGATGGATAACTTTAACAACACTTTGCATTCCTTTAAAGCTGAAGGCAATGCATTCTATAAGAACTTCTCGAATGACTTAGGAAAATGCATCTCCAGTATTAAATTGACAGACCTTAAGATGGAAGGGCTCTTTTAACCATAAAGCAATAAATAGCATAATAGATTAAGGAAATGGTAAATTTTTATTAGTTAACCTCATTTTCTAGCTATAATGCAATTTTCAAAAACCCTTTTCTTAGATCATTCACCTATTTTTATTTGTAACTTGGTTCCAAATTTGAAGAAAAAAATTTCCTTTTAGAGTGAACAACCATTTGGTTAACGATTAAGGATTTGAGAGATAAATTATCAAAGGATTGAATGTGAAATTTAAGGCTTTTTCTTCAATTGTATATAGTGGTAAACTTAAAGGTATTGATAGATGCATATTTAACTATAATTATAAACTAACATTTAATGTATTTTGTTTCATATTTTATTGTTTTATTGTATTTTTAGTACTTAATTCTCTCTAAGTGAATTTATAGGTTATAATTGTCTGCATGGACTAAAAGGAGACAACTTCAGATGAAGTTATAACATAAAATGAAGATTTGAAGGATTTTGGACATACACGGTCATGTATGTGGCCATATAATTCTTTGTGAACATGTAAAGTCACAATTTAAGGTGTTTTTAGAGCTACACAGGCACATACACGATCATGTAAGTGATTATGTATGTCCCCATTACCCTAGTTTTCACTGTGAAAGGACATGAATAAAGGCAAACAAAGGAGAGCTGACTTTTGCAATAGATTCTAGATGTGAAGAACATAGAGAAGGGATAATTTTGATCAACAAATATGGAGATAGATTACAACATCAAACCTTGACTTGCAAAAACATCCAATAGAAGAGAAAGGGAGATTTAGAATTGTGATTCCTTTATTTTCTATTCGCTTTTTTTCATATTTATCTTTAATTTCATTTTCTATTATGTGTAACTAAACATGTTTAGTGTCTAGGTGCGATGAACCTTAGTTGGAATAACAATATTTTTTTATTCTTTTATTTGATGCATTTATTATGTACATTGCCCCTGTTGCATATAGAAAAATCATAAAAAAGGAAAATGTATGGAGAAAAAGTAAGGTAAATTGGTACTTTCCTATTTTATAATCTAGAAGTTTGAACTTATTGTGTGATATCTATCCATTATTATCCTTACAAAAATAAAATATAACGAATGGAATATGAAACAATAGAAAAAGAAATGAAACACAAATCAATTATATCTATTAACATAACTTGTGGTTTAGCATATTCACAATAATAATAAAATAAAAAAATAAATAACAGCACGCAAGTTTAACGGGGCAAATCCCTCACTAACTATTATGACAAAACAAAATAGAAAAATACATTAAAAATAGTAAAGGGAAAATAAAATAAAAATAAACAGAAACACCCTGTTAAACGTAATGGGTCTTCGTCAGTGCAATAGGAATATCCATGTCTCGAGTGTCCTAAGGTACTGCCTCTATAGTAGCTTGAACATCTGACTGCTAAGGAGTTGGTGATGATATGGAAGTTCCCGTCAGTGGGGATGGTACCACTACTTCGGGTTGTCTTGCGATCTTGATAAGTACATTCTCCATCTATGGATCTTATGCCTCTAACTGTGCCACATGCTCCATCAGCTTCTGCTATCCCTCTCAAATAGTGCAATATGCTCCTAGGATCTTCCCCATGTATCTTTCAAACTATTTGATCTTGATATATATATTTCTACAATCTCTTAGACGTGCTAGTACTCTTTGAGGAGTCATCTGGATGCTTTGGCTCTCTCACTGGCTACTGTGGGAGATTCTACCTCTATTGCTTTTTGCTCCAACCATAGCCACAAGCTCTTGGGCTCCCACTAGGACGTAGAACTATCCCTATTAATTCGATCTCCTATGTATTATCCCTATTGCTCATAGTGTCTTGAGAGTTATGGGTACCATCTACTTTGTTAATGTTATCCTCTCATACCTTATACTAGTCTTGTTACATATGCCACATAGATTGATCCTACTCGGGTATTATAGACCTGATGCTTGAAGAACTAAACTAAGACATACTTGATGTGGATGGGGGTCTTCTCCACCATGTTGTAGAGATAGAATGTCTTTTATCCCCACCACTCCAGTGCTATCTCTTCTCCAGTCTATAGTAATACATGCATGTATCTCATTGTAGGAGATATCAGCAATGTCACAGTTGACGTTGTGGGCTTATTCAACCACCCGTTATTAGTAGTGCACTATACTAACTTCTTATTGACTCCTTATGGGAAGCACACTGGTAGAGTCGTGTACTCCTTGGTTATGAAATCCATTTATAGGCTCGTGTACAGTGAGAACTAAGTGTAGCTCATACTTTACATCTCCACGAGGACCTGAAATTGTATTGTATTCTCCATATCTTAGGCGTGACATTGCTTCTCGATAGCGAATGTGGTGAGGAACTCTAGGGTAAGCTCTTGGTATGCGGGCTCCTTGATCTTGAAGAAGTGATCCCGTCATCCAACACTTAGTAATTGGACACCCACAGCAAGTTTGATCTAATCTAGCCATAATTAGTTAATTGCTCGATGTTCTTTGAAATGATTCATTCTTAACCTCTCCAACCTCACAATGTAGGGCGATGTTGCGCACTGTAATATGGAATGAGTGGCATGCGAACGGTATGCCGTAGGGGGATGGGATCTTCTATCCAATATTATAATGTCTTATTCAGTTCCGTGAATCTCAGTCATTTATTTATGTAGGTCCCGGATCATAATATTGGACAGATGATCCAGACTCTGCTGTAGGCGCTAGCTATTAGGGTAATTATTGTGAACTACTCTTCCTCAACTACCACTTTCCTCAACATTTTATTCTGGTATCTTTGACAAAATAAGGGAATATTATATATCAATTAAGAAACACCAAAATAACAATATCCCATGATTAATTAGTTATGGGTTAATAAAATATAAAGAAATCCAATAAGCTGTAACTTAATCCATAACAATCACAATTATGATGGCATTAATATTGAAACATTCAAATTAATTAATAAAAATATCCCATGTATCATTTAATTAGAATAAATTGAATTAAATTATATATAAACCCTAATTAAATTAAATAAGCCCAACAAATCAAAATTTCTGCAACAATATGCAATTAAATAGTATAAAAGGTCCAATAAAATTGTTCATGCATAAACATCTTTAAAGCTCCACACATTTATAGTTACTTACACTGTCCTTATATATGACCGTGTATCTCTAAAGTTGCTTCAATTATTCCATTTTATGCCTCAATTTTAGCCGACTTTTTCTCCTTTTAGTCTATGAAGGCACTTATCACCTAACAACGCACTTGAAGCAAAATAAATACTTAAAAAAACATAAAACTCTCAAATATAAAGAAAAGCACGTTAAATATGGATATATAAATATAGTCAATTAATCGTTTATCACAACTTGCTAAAATCCTTCTGGGTTGAGGCATTAAAGACTACAACTTACTTACTCACCAACTAAAGTAACTATCAAAAACCCTTATAAGCTATGGAATGGCAATAAACCTAGCCTAAACTATCTACACATTTGGGGTTGTCTAGAGGAGGCTAGGCCATATAGGCCAAATGAAAATAAAATGAACTTAAGAACTGCTATTTGATACTTTATTGGATCCTTTAAAAGATTCAGGAGTTTCAAGTTTTTATGATCCCACTACTAATGGAATTTTTTAGACAAGAATGCTCGGTTATTTAAGGAAGTTGAGTTTATGGGAGGAGATAAGGTAAGAGGCTTTTCCTTGGAAGAGGAAAGTGTTATTATTCCTCAAGTTGTTGTTGACATTAGATAAGAAGCATCTCTAGATCAGGACAATATTCCTTTCATAAAAATTCAAAAAGTTATTCCAGAATACCAAACTCAATAACCTCAAGAGCCAATACCGTTACGGAGATCCAGTAAAGAAAGAAGAAATGCAATTCTGGATGATTATGTTTATCTTCAAGAACATGAGTATGATTTTGGGATGGTAGAAAATGATCCAATTAACTTCCATCAAGTCATACAAATTTCTAACTCTTAAAAGGGGATTGAACCCATAAATGAGGAATTGTAGTCCGTGAAATACAATTACATTTCAGATCTTGTCCTATTACTTGAAGGTGCAAAACCCATTCGCTACAAATAGATATTTAAGACCAAGAGATATTCCAAGGTAAAATGGAAAGGTATAAGGCATATGTATAAGGGATTTTTTTTTTCTATTGATCAATCCTTGAATTTTCAATATATTTCTATTTTTCTTTTCCTTTTCTTAACTCAATTTCAACATTTATTCTTTTGTTAATATTTTAAAAAATCCTCACAAGTTTCATTTTGTTACTTCCTCTCCAAGTAAAAAACTTGGAAAATATCTCAAAGATTTAAAATACTCAAATGCCCTTATGAAGTCCTTCTTTTCATATACCCTATTTCTTTAAAATTTGAATCAAATTATCTTAATTGAACAAAAATAAAAAAAATTATGTAAACTCTAATTACAAGAAATTAGTCATTTGTTAAAATTCATTTTAGATAAAAATGTGTAACTAAAACTAATTTAAGCATAATTAAGACTTTAAATGAATAAAAATAAAATGATAAAAATGAAATTAAAATTCAAAACAAAAAGATTTATGTAAATTAGACATGGAAAATGAAATTAGATACAATTAAAAATTAAATGAACGCAATTGCATATACGTTTATGTAAAAATGAATTTAAATGAATATACCAAAATGTAATTGCAAAAAAGTAAAATAGACTGAAATGGATGTAAAAAGAAGGTTGGTCGAAAATAAATGACAAAATGCCCTCGCTCTGGATCTGAGGGGATGTAAATTGGTCAAGCTTTCCTGAAAAAGATAGAACCAGAGGTCATGACCTTGTACCACTCACTTTAAACCCAAAGGGATATACGTTGCTTAAGCTATAATAAGGAAGATAAGACCATAAGTTTATGACGTTGTAGATCTCTCTCTTGATCCAAATTCATATACATGATCCATCCAAGTATTTTCATTAAATAAAAAGCCCTAAAGGGCACAACATTCCCTTAATAACTAATGAGTTCTTGGAGCTCTTATCTTTTCAGATGATATAATTTAATATTTGTAGAATGTGGTAACTTGATAATGAGCGGATTTATTTGTTACTAAGCTGCACTTATATCAAATTGGGATCACAATTTGATGATCATTTTGCATATCTTTTGTCTTGGATAAAGGGGTGTATAGGGCTTGATTTTGTTGTAGCTTGTTCTGAGCTAGGGAGCATTAACCATGCTTATTTGCCAATTCCTTTGGAATTTTAAGGTTATTATGCTTGCTTATGACTTGAGAACAATCAATTATCTTAGATTTTTTTTTTTTAACTTTAGAGATAAAGGCACTTAAGCTTTCTCAACTTGAGAGCGTTAAACTCATTGAAGTATATTTTTTGATGGCATATGGTTGGCATATCTATTACTCTTAAATTTGAACTCAAAATGATGCTTTTTGGGAATATTTTATTACTACCCTCACTTCTTATGCAACACAGGTAAACATAAGATCTACAATTAAAAAATAAAAAGTGAAGGGTTTACTTGTTAGGAATCATTATGGGTTGTGTATCCCTCACTTCGCACTAGTTTTCTTCTAGTTCTTTTTCGATTGTCTTCTTTGTTTGTATTCATAATTTGCTTTTTTGGTGCTTAATATTTTTATTATCCTTAGTTTCTTTTTTTTATAATAGGGAGAATATTCTTAATGTTTCAATATAAAGCTTTTGAAAGCTTTTCGCCTTATTAGCCAAAAGTCTCCTATAAGTTTTCAGTTTATAACGATACAATTTTACAAATAATAGGAATAGGTCCTTAAGTACAATATGTTTGATCTACGCCAAAATTCATTCCCTTCCATGTCCTATAATTTGTGAGTTTTTGGTTGGATAACTTGCTTGATTCTATATGACAATGTTCATCTTGGGGCTAACTTTGCTTTCTATTATACTCAATATATTATGTCGACTCTCTACAGCACAAGTTACCATGTTTATATTGTTGTACATTTTTTTTAGAAAATCAGGACAAGATCGGATCCCAACTGTAGCAGAATAATTACAATTTTTTTTGCATTTTGATTTCTTAAAAACCAAGATAATTTTAATTATTTAAAATTATTAAAGCATAAATCTTAATTTATACCTTATCCTGAAGCTTGATCTTTATCTTATCGTATCCCTTGAACCATTTTTTAAATTGAAGCATCTCAACCACTGTAGACGAACAAGTGTTCAGTCTCTAATGGTATACAAAACAAGTTAAGAGAACTCTATAACTCTTACAGAGAGCGTTAAGTAAGAATTCCTAGCTCCATTAGAGCTTAAGCCTTTTTATAATAAGTTTTGGACATTTTAATAATTTAATTTAATTTTAATTTTAATTTCAATTAAAATTTAATTAGAATTACAAATAATTCTAATTAAATACCTATGCCCAAATAAGATATAATATCTTATATTGATTTTTACTTATTAAATATCTAAAATTTAATCATAAAGTTTATAAAACTTTACAATCAAGTCTAAATTGATTAAGATAACTTTGCTTTCTATAACATGTTTTTTATGTGTGACTTATTAGGTTCCTAAATATATGTTTATAATTATAATTCATAATTAGAATTAGATAAATTAAAACTCTTTTTAATTTATCTTTAGTTCTCCAATTAAACAATTTATAATTATAGATCAAGATAGTGTCTAGCAATGCATCATAACCACCTAAAATATTTAAGAATATCAAAGTGAGTTTACTAACCTTTTCGTACATGATTTTCTGTATAATTCAATCCTTTCATCATATAATATTCCTATTAGATAGAGCATAGAATTAATGTATACTCTTTTTTAGTTCAATCATATTAGCTCTTTGTCATTAGCTATTGGCTCAATTAATGATATTTATAAACTATTTACAAAGCTTCATTCTACCTTGGTTAAGGATTTTCCGAATCAATAATAATTGAGAATAATAGAATAATCTCCCTATTTATTTTAGGAAGATGAATCCTATCTTGATCACACAACTACATCCGTATAATTCATGCTACTTCTAATGACTACCAATTGAACAACTATGATTAGAATATGTCATAAATAGTATCAAAACATAGCAATTCCTATATAAGATAACTTTGGAAACCTCAAGTCAAAGGATCACTTTTACGATCATCACAATGAGAATTTTTGTTGACATATAAGTAATGTTCCAAATGGATTACTCATATCGGGTCAGTTTAGTGAACTTATTCTCTAATAAGCACTCTAATATTTTTTTAAATATCTCCATACTTTAATCTATGAGATTGACTACATCTTTCATAAGGAAAAACAAAACGTGTGCTATTCTTTTTACATTTTATTAATATCTAATCTTAATAGAACAATGACTAGGAACATCTAAAGATAATACATAAATGCAATATGAATCTCATAATTATACTCTCATTATAATTTTGTTTGCAATTTATAATTATCCTATGGAATTTATCATATACATCTAAACATGTATAAGATAAAGAATGCCTTTAAATTCAATCGATTGACTATAGGGCATAAACTAATACGTTTGATGTTAAAGGCTTTGACTCCTTGTTTGAATGTAGTTACTTATATATTCCTTCTCTTATAATTCTTTTAGGAATTTGAGATTACTATAAAATTTTGCTCATTTTGATCATCATTAAGTTTTTCTACCCTTATTATCAATACTGATGATTCCATAAGCAATAAAACCTCTGTTCCAAATGCTATGGGAAGTCTTGAGTCGACATCTGAGATATGACCTTGTACGCTCATAACATAAAATGAAATTTACCAATCCAACCCACTTATTCCTTTTCAGAATTCTTTATAAGTTTGTATAGCATTGTAACTTTATCTAGCTTTATATTTTGGGCCTATGGCACATAGGAAAATCTCCAATGTTTTTGTAACTACTAGTAGTAGTCAGTGAATCCTTTACTTTTAAACTAAGTCTCCATATTGAGGATCAAAACTATGAGTACTAAAATATATGCTAAAATGAAAAGCTTTTAATTCGTATTATAGTGAAGTAGTCCATAATGAGTAAAAGGAATTCATCTATCTATCTATATATATATATATGTATATTTATATCTATATTTATCTAGAGCTGATAATAAGAGGAATATCTTCCATTAGTTAATGATGATACAAAATGTGGTGCTGGTTTTATCATAGACTTCGACATATTAGGAGGTGCCGTTTTTTTTCCAATTTTGGCTAATAATAGGTATTGCCTTCATATTCTTTTCATTAGAGTTCTTAACCTTTGTTGGGATCCACAAATGCATTCACTATTTTCTTTTAAGATAGCATTCACCTTTGTGGAGCCAATGTAACAAAGGTAAAGAAAAAAACCTCCAATATAGTCATCATTTTGTTAGGTTGCATCTATATGAATTTTTTATGATTCTCTTGACTTCTTTTCTTATAGAAAATTTTCATCCTCTAAGTACTATTTAATGGAGTTCATCTAATAGTCTATACTTACATTATCAGTGCACATTTACTCCCATTCCATGAAGCAAGGCTCTAGGTTTTCTTTATAAAAAATACATCTCAAAGTATAGGTAAACTTTTTGCTCTTATTTTACAAAGTTGGTATTCCATTTTTATTTTTATCAGTGATAATGACCTAAATCACAATTCCTTATGTGAATTGATTGCAAATTTCATAATAATTGGCCACATTTCCTTCCATGTCCTAATAATTTTTATTTACTTAGTTAAGTATAATTCTAACTCTTACCTTATCAAAACTTGGATGAGTTGATAAGTTTCATATTAAACTGTTTGCTAAGGTCTTGGTATCATTTTGATCTTATTATTACTTGCTTTAAAGATGGAGAAGTGCAAATTTGCTTGACTATAGTCTAGTGAATGTTGGTAAGGTAATGAAGAAATTGGAAAAGCTTATTTACAGCAAAATGAATGTCAAGGTAATTGGTCATTTCTATACTAATGTTAATTTAACCGTAAATGCACAATGTAACTATAGCTAGCACAGGCAAGTACTGGTTGATCCCGTGAAGACGGTAAGTACTAGTAATTACCTTTCTCCTATTATCTACCCTACGAATTGGATGTTTTTTTCATATTAAAAAATAATAAATAAATAAAATAAAATAAAATAGAAAACAATAACGAACAAACAATAAAGGAGATTGCTTAGAAAAATCAACGATTAGTGTTAAGGTGATGAATCGCCCTAAAAGGTCATCAATTAATTACCCTTTTTCATGCAATTGTTTTATTGCGTATTAGACTGTGAAAATTTCGGTTTTATGTTAATAACTGTCTTGAGACTAATAACAACTAATATATAGTTTGATTAACCAAAATATTTTTAGTTAAAGTTCTTAGGATTGCATTATTGATTTATGGATTATATTATTAGGTTTGACCCTAATCTAGAGGATTTATATCGACCTATCTCTAAGTTTACAATCGACTCCTTTCAATTATGGTAAATCTATTCATACAAAGGATTTCTCAATCTCAATTATATAAAATCAAAGCATGTACTGATATTCTGGATATATTAGGACATGCATAAAACTCGTAATTGAATCACAATAAATCAATCAAAATAATTGTATTAAATGTGAGAATCAAGACATATTGTTATCCTAATTTGGATTCATCACTCCTAAAAACTAAACACATTTAGAAACACATAATAGAAAATGAAATCAAAGAAAAACAGGAAGAAAAACAAATAGAAAACAAAGGAATCATAATTGTAAATCTCCCTTTTCTTTTATTGAATTCAATGTTTTAAAAACCGGACCGGACATCGAACCGGTCGAAGGAAAGGTTTAAGGTTTAGAGGTTCAACCGGTAGT
>JANITX010167665.1:0-13192 GCA_027564395.1 Erythroxylum ulei
TCTGATGAATAGCTGACCAAAGGTGCTCTTGCGAGCCTCGAATCTGATAAATAAGGTGCTTTTGCAAACCTCGAATCAGATAAATAAGGTGCTCTTGCGAGCTTCGAATCTGATAAATAAGGTGCTGTTGCGAGCCTCGAATCTGATAAATAGCGGAGCCGAGCTGCTTTTGATAGCATCCTTAATGGCTTGAATTTGCCTGCTCTGATAATCGCCGCCAGTTCAGACGGAGAGAGAGAGAGAGAGAACTTGTTTTTTCACTATCTTTCACAATTATTTCAGACTTGTTCTACCTTCACCGCTTTGTGCTTGCTCCTTTTTTTTTAAATGTTAAAGATTAAAAAAATAAAAACTAAAAATCATAACAGAAAAACATAATGTATTATACCAAGCTCAAAACCTAAAGTTTAGACATGATTATGAAGCAAATGCATGAGGCACATACCATTTAAAACTCTTCTCTAAAATTGACCTAATTTTAATTGAGCTTAACCATTCGCCATAGCAACTTCTCTTGAATGAATTCTAGGCCTAATAAAGGTGGAAAAGATTAAACAAGTATAATAAAATACTCATAAATTCACAACGCAGATTCTTACCTTTGATTTGCTAAAAATGCATAGAGGAAAATCGCCTTGTTAATTGCATTATTGATTTTTAAACCTTAAATTCTAAACAATTGCTTTTTATACCTCTTTGTAGAACAGTGTTGGATCTGCCCCCTTTGCAAAACAGTGCTGGACCTGTTTTTTCCTCCCACTCGCAAAACAGTACTGGACCTCCGACTCGCCAAACAGTGCTGGTCTTCTCATTTTTATGACCAATCAAATTTTTTAATTTTCAAAAAAAAATTGACCTGACCGGAAGACCATAAAGTGTTATATAGGGACTGCTCCTTCCTGTTATAGACAAAGAAAACTTGTATAATTTCAGGGTCACTGAACCAGTTGTTGCTGTTTTCTTCTCCATGAATGCATCCATTGATTTACGAAGAGAATCTAACAACCTTCCTGCATGAGAAAGCTCTGCAGATTTAAGATCCAGAGAACCTTTGACTTGCATTGTTTCTCGTTCAAGTGTCAACGACTCCAGCTCGCGAACAGCCCCAGACAGGATGGTCCCTCCAGGAGTTTCATACATGTCGCAGCTTTTCATACCAACAAGTCAGTTTCAACCATATATATCAATATGGTCAATACCCTGCATTTCACCAATCTCATTGAGTTCAGAGAGTAAGGATGCAGAGGAGAGCTTCTTCCCATCCAGATTGGAAGCCCCAAAACTATGCCTATCTCCACATATTTGGAACTTTCTTATATACGTCTGACGTTTAGCTTAAACCGTGACTCTAGGCTCTAGGGTTAACAATGCCTTAATCGGTCCGATTTTATCGAAATGATAAGAGTCTGCTAGGATTTGTTTGGTTTCATTTATTTTTTTATTTTTTGTTTTTCTTTTCAAATTTAATAAAAAAATTATTTGATTGAATTTTTTTTTCAATTTTTAATTTTAGTTTTTTAAGATTTTCGACATTTATGAAAATAACAAAAAGTTTATTATCAATTAAGTATTTGTTATTTAATTTTTTGAAATTATAAATATTTTAATTTAGTTTAATAATTTATTTAATTTTGTAATTAATTTAAATTATTACTTATTAATAAATATAATTAATTTTAAATATCTTTAAAATATATAAATCTTAAATATAGTTTGATTTAATAATTAAAATATATTTAAAATAAATATTAATTTATAAATAAAAATTAATTTTTAAATAATTATTTGTTAATTATTTTTAAAGTTTTATTTAATATATAATTATTATCAATAATAAAAATATAAATGCATCGAATACGTTTATGTTTTTTGAAGAAAAATTTAAAATTGGCAAGTACTTGCAATCAAATTTCCTTTGATGATTCATAACGAAGAGTACTATTTCCTTATCTATAATTTGGTTATTCTCGTTACAACATGAACTAAGAACTTGATGTTACAAATTAGCTCCCACAATCAATTTAGTTCATATATACACTACTTATTAGAAAATGAAGGAAATTATAGATTCGAGTCTTCCCATAAAACTTATAAATAATTCAGTTATTCTGTAAATTACGGCAATTTGGTACAATATATATTGGCACTGACATAAAAGAAAGAAAGAAAGAAGAACAGACGGTCTGGCGTTTCTGTTAAGACTCCTGTTCGAGTCCACCCACAATGCTAAGCTACTTCTCTTGCAATTCACCATTTTTTTATTTTTACTTTTAATCTACGTCATCTCATATTATCCTCTAAAATTAAAACAAAAATTAAATGTTATGGCCTATATCTTCTTGCTTCCCAAGTTCTCTCCATACATGCCTTCAAACTTTCCAATTTAGAAAATTTTCTTTTGCCGTATTGGAAATTCATCCTCGAGTTTGAAACCACAACTGTGAGCACACGGAAACTGGAGATTATGGCTACTATTGATTCCCATCTTAGCTCTGGCGAGGAACCTAAAAATAGAGAAGCTGAACCGGCAGGATCACCCCACGAAGCTTTGTTCTTTGTATTGGCTTACCTTCCTGTATATGAGCTTCTGGTTATGAGTGAAGTCTGCGTGTCACTTAGAGAGGCTTTAAAGAAGGATGTGCTGCCATGGCAGAATATCTGTGTCGAAAGGCCTCTTAACTCTCGGTTGTCCGTTGAAGGTTTGCTGAAAATTGCTTCAGGAGCAAATGGCAGGCTCAAAAGTTTGAGTCTTGTGGATTGTGGAAAGATTACAGACGATGGGCTTCAAAGGATTGTGGATGAAAACCCTTTTATCCGTAAGGTATGAAAACCCTTTTTTATTGATCTTGGTTCTAACTGTTCTCCAACCTTCTATTCTTTTCTGCATTTTTGGCTCAAATGGCTCGTGATATTCATTGATTAGATGAGTTCTCAACTTCTAGATATGGTTGAGAATGGACAGCATACATAATTTCTGTGTTAAAAGCAGGCACCAGTGATTTAATGCTCTCAGTAACAAGTTACGTTTTCATGTTTATTTTATTCAGCTCCACGTACCTGGATGCACTGGCTTGACTCCAGAGGGAATTATAAGGGCTGTGAAGATACTGTCCGAACATCACGACAACGTGGAGAGCATACAGATAAATGATCTCTACGGCGTTAATAAAGAACACCTTGAAACACTCTGTTCTTATCTTCAACCTTACTCAGCAAACCAACAGAATCAGCCCATCTTTTATCATCAGTACAGAAGCTCTCAAACTTCAAGAAACAAAGAGGGTCGCAGGATTGATGTTGAAGTCTGTCCAAAATGCAGCCAAGTGAGAATGGTTTTTAGCTGCTCAAGAGAGACCTGCAAGAAGAAGATAGACTGCAGAGGATGCAATTTCTGCATTTTAAGGTGTGCTGAGTGTGGAGGGTGTGTGGATGATGAAATAGGTGAGACAATTTGTGGACATATTGTGTGTTTAAACTGTTGGCTTCACCTTCCAAAATGCAACTTCTGCAATGAACCATATTGCAATCAACATCTCAGTCCGTGCAGTTCTACCGGGTTTGTTTGTGATGTTTGTCACATGAAAGCCATCAAGTTCATCAATGATGTTAGTGACTGAAAATAACCCAAGAGGCCCTTGTACTATATACTTGCTCAGAAATATATGTATTAACTCAACTTTTCAAGATTTTGGCTGCTACTTCTAGATTTTGTCCATTAAAACTTCGATTATAACCTTAGAGATTTCAGACATGAAAAAACAGGGCATCTCCATTAAAGCCATGAGCGGCAAATGAAGAACATGACACGAAAATTCCATTAAAAAATGGTGTTCAAAGAATACAATCAAACCAAATCTACCCTTAGTTACATCAAACAATTCAATTTTTGTCTTGGCTAGTTTGAACACTAACCCCAACGATCAACTGTAAGTTAGAACTACACAGCTAGGTGGCCAATCCTCAACTCCTCTCCAGGAAACCAAAATTGAATCGGCTTGTAGCTTTCCAAACAGATCTAAAGCAGCTCCTCTCAGTGAAAGTGTACAACAGAACTAAAAGCAGATTTTTCCGACAAAGGTTGTACAAAGACAAAACGTTCTATAGCAAAACTGCAGTTGTCAGCAAAGCGCCTAAAATAACAGAGGTCGTGAAAGAACCAGCACCATATGCATATAGAGATGCGGTATCAGAACTAGTTGAATTTGAGGATGGAGCAAGAGATGTGTTATTAGTCAATGTGCCATTTCTACCAGCACTGCAGTTGCCAAGAAAGAAACAAAATACAAGTAAATACATGCAACAGAATTGTTTCTAAAGCAGAAACAATGAACGTAAAATAATGGCATGCATCATCATACCTTCCAGGAAATATACACGAACCATGACCTGCACCAGTGAAACCATATCAGCAGACGCTATAAAACCAATAAAACAAAATAATGCATTGAAACCAGGGGCCGAGTAAGGAAGGGGGTGTTGGAACTGCATACTTAATATTGTGTAAACAAAAATAGTACAAAAGATTAATGTAAAAGTTTAAATTTTCATCTCAGTCAGTGAGGTACATGCCCCCACTGAATTGCATATAGCTCCGCCCCATTGTGAAACAACTATCCACTAGTCCTCCTGGAGGAAATTAAAAACAAACTACTTTGTGATATCAACCAAATTTTCTAGCTAGACAGAAGCTTGCAAACCTGTAGACCGTTTTGGGAGGTTTCCCCCAAACATCTGAGACATCCAACAAGATAGCTTTTAACATGATTATAGATCATGCCACTGTCTTTATAATAAATCAAAAGGTCTAGCAACCAGTGACTAATTAATAACTTCTAAGAATAGTTTCTCCAACTCTTTTCACTAGGCATACAGTCACTTACTTGGATCTGTAGTTGTGATGGTAGCAACCCCTTTAAAATCACATGTCCCTGGGGCCTTGGACATTTTCTGAAAGTAAGCATTAAAAGCATATGTTGAATGCGCAGCCACATTATCTGGATCATAACATGGCTGTCCTTGCAACATAGGTGAGCAATCAACTCTCCCTGGTCCACAAGCCCAATCCAGTGCTGCCTGAAGCATCTTCGGGTCAGCGCCTTCCTTTGCAACACAAAAGGTCTGGTTTGTAGTGTCATTTGCCAAAACAGTACCGGCCCCCGTTAAGTGTAAGATATAAACAGGTAGCCCATTGGCATCAAAAAGCCCCCAGTTCTTTTCAGAAACAGGGCCTGGCCTCTCATCCTCATTATACAACTCGTATATATATGTACTAACAGCAATTCCAGGATGTTTGGGAGTGCCTGTGTTATTGAGAACATGCCTAATCAAGTTACTGTTGTAAGTATTAGCATTTTCAATTGTTGCATCTGGCTCAGTCGAGTCACCCTTGGAAGGCCAACCGGACTCGGTTACAACAAGAGGCACATTGGTAAAATTTAGATAGAACATTGCAAAATACGCTGCATCAACAACTGCATCAAAAACATTAGTGTAATGGAGAAGTGTATTGGCATCAACAGCTTCCTTATTAGGAGGGAGGGGTCGAAACAGAGCATAGTCCAAGGGGACTACACCATTGGATTGCATATAGTCATAATATGGATATGCATTCAGCATAAAGTATGACCCTGTGGACTGCAAAAATTTGAGCAAGGGAACCATGATCGGGTCCCAAGATCGATTGAAGAAAGCTTGGGAAGGGGGAAAAGAGTCAAGAATAATAGAAGAAGCATGTGGAGTGGAGACTTTAATTTGACTATCAAGATTAGAGGCAACGAGAGCAGAATGGATGAATTTTAGGGCAGAAACAAGGACTGGGGCAGCATTAGGGAGAGTAGTAAGGACTTCAGATCCAACAGCAATTGCTGTGATGTTTGTAGCCGGAACATGAGCTATTACATTGCGTTTAACCCAGTTGGCTGCAGTTGCATTTGATTGACCAATGCCAAGGAGCTGATCATTAGGAACAGAAACAGTCACATGGATACCTGTATTGGCAAGTGCAAGTAGCATGGCCCGGTCTGCATCGTAGAGCCTAACATGTCGAATATTTTGAGCCTTAAGTAGTGCCACCACCTGAGTGGGGCTTGGCATAAAAGAAAGTGCTGTGCCAATGTTCACACCAATAAATGCATCTGCAACAAGTAGTTCAAGAATGCAGATTCAGACAAATAAAGGAGATAACTTTGTTTACAATTACTCATGTTGCCAATGATGCTGTAAACATAGAAGCCTTTTGCATTAGAGAAGGCAAGAATGCATTTGAAAACAGAGCCAATCAATGCAAGGACAGACATTGTTAGATTTACAGTCCTGGAATATTAATTGCTTAAAACTTTAGCTACTTCAAAGCTAATGGAAGTTCTACTGAACGCCTTAATAACCTATCCAGCAGATGCCAAATTCTAGTAAACCTTGTTTGTCAAGAATGAAATCAAACCGAGTCATTATAAGTATTATGTTCATTGACCAACTATGTCATTACCTACTTGATCGGCTCTGTTAAGGACATAGGGGTCAATGTCTACACCTACTTAGAGCATCGGAAGGGAATCAATTGAAAGAAGTAACTTGCTTTAAGATAGTATCAAAAGATGTGTTTCCATTAAAGGAATGATAATTAAAGGGAACTGTACTACCAAAGCTGGACCTATATAGGCCTACCTAGCTGATATTTTTCTTTTGATTCAATGATTTGGTTGTGCTTAGGGCAGGTTAGGCCAAAGGCAAGAGGTATAGGGAATTAAGGAAATCTATTTCTGTCTCCCTTTACCGATGAGATGTGAACCCAAGAGTTTGATGTTGTCAGTAAGGCCGAAACCCCTCAAGTTAAAAAAGAATCCAATTACTTGATAGCATGTACGTAGCAAATCACTAAAAGAATATTGACTACTTTGACAGCTACATGGAATCGATATCTAAATGCCCACAAGCTATACAAATTACTAAAATTGACTACTTTGACAGCTACATGGAATCGATATATAAATGCCCACAAGCTATACAAATTACGCAGTCATCATGTACTGTCTACTCTGTTGTCTTCTTTTGCAAATAATTGACATTATCCTGCAGCTGGGGCAGACACCTCTCTCTTTGTTTAGAATCTAAGACATGGACAACCCAACAAAGATATAGTTCAACTAGAAAAGTTATGAGGGGAAAAGAGGCAATCTGACAAATTGAAGAGTTTCTTAAAAGTTGTTCACCCACACCATATGGGTTCGCCAATAGCATATTAAGATTTGAAAGCCTTAAGATGCCATTAACGAAAAATATAGAATCGTCCATTCCATTGTCAGATATCAGATATTGCATTTCCGTAGAAATGATTGTCCCTTGCACCTTCAGTATTTTCCTTACTTTACCCTTTTTATTTAACAAAAATGAAGACTTTCATAGTTTTTAAAATCTTTTAATTTTCCAGGCTTAGGAACATCATAACCTCAATCACTGCCACGATTTTATGTCTCTCCTTCTATCTTTTTCATTAATCACAGTTAAAGGTCAGTCTCAAGTTGCTTTTCCTTTCACTTTGACATTCCTAATAGTAAAAAGAACCATGGGAGAGTCAAAGCACGTTGCCCAAATTAAGCGAAGGAGTAGGTTTGAGCATAGAATACCCTGACAACATATCTGAGTTGGGGTGTCTGTTTATCAAGAGAGAATAAAAAGGGAAAAGCGAAATAATATCTGTGGGAGCTAATTGATATTGTACTGTCATAATCTGCAGTATGTTATGCCAGTGACAGAAAAAGTGACAATGTTATCCTCGGAGGTAGACGTCTATTCATTCAATAAGAAATGAGTTTCTATTTCCAAGGAAAGGGTATTTTGGTACAGCAAACACTACATGGAAAGTATCATATACGCAATGCAGGTAAAGGGTCGTTTACCTATGAGCTGGGGCGCAATGTTGGTGTGATTCCCCATTAAGGGTTCGAAGATCTAACAAGTTTCCAACGTAGGAAAAACTTTTTCTGCAGAGGGTTACTTATTGCCTTGATAAGAACAACAAAATAAGTATTTCCAAAACAAGCATGCGCTCTCTCTCTCTCTCTCTCTCTCTCTCTCTCTCTCTCGCTCACCACTTTCATCCTGCTGTTTTCTACAGAAAGACTTGTCATAAAGTAAACCAAAATTGTCACTTCAGAACTCAAAACCAAACTTACATTAAGTAGTCTAGCATTCAAAATGTAATAATTCCTAAGCTGCTGACCGACTACCTGCAGCTAACAACTTCCATCCAATGAATTCATCTAAACCACAAATGGAGATGAAACTGTGTTGGAAATGGGGTATTTAACCAAGGCAACACATACAAGAAAGATGAAGCAAAAGCCTCCTAACCCAGTTTCCGCATATAAATTATTTGAAAAGCGCAACAGAAGCCGATGGTAGAAGAACATGAATGCAGGAGAAAAGCTCCACACTCCAGGAGAAGGAATACCAACAAAAAGAAATCATTTAAAAAATGCAAACCAGTAACACCTCGTTACCAGAAGCCATCATTTCCCGTGAAAAGAAAGAAACATAGTAGTGAACTTAAGTCACTAACTCGAAAAGACTCAGTCCAGTTGTAAAGAATGCTGTTGTTTAATTACCAAAAATTAAAAGACCAAGGCAAACCCAAGAGAAACCAACTCAGAACCTCCAGCATCAATTAATATATAATAGAAAGAAACTTACTTTCATCAGCGGAAACAACGGACACTGCCAACAACATAAATAAAAGCACCGTAGCCATTGAATCTAGACCTCCCCAATCTTCCAAAAACACGAAACCCAGATATGGAGACTAACCCCAAAAAGCACAAGAGGGAGACAGAGAGAGAACAAAAGATGGAATAGAGCCTCAGGGGAGTAAGTGGAGAGAGAAAAGGAAGCTCCTTTTAAGGTTCTGTGGGAACTGGGAAGTGAAATGGAACCTCTAGTGTTTTTGGACTTGGTGGAATAGTTTACTAAACTAAAATTGGGAGTCTTTATAGTCGAGAAGCCCTTAGCTTAGTTATGTTCTTTCGTAATAAAAGGACAGTGTTCTAAGTAGATTCCGGTCAACTGATCATGATGACAGGCATCAAACGGCTAAGATTGAATTGAGTGCACGTTGAGCGCTAAGTTGCACCGCAGAATATATAATTGCTTATGCATCAGGCACCTTTTTGTGCACGAGAAACAGTCGCGGTCAACCAGGATGTTTCCAGTGCTGACGTGGAATAAATTCAACGGTCGCACTCATGTTACATTTCATTATTACATGTTTTCTTTTTAGCTTCAATTCCTTATTACATATTTAGCATTTACTTCGTTTCTGTACGCTGGAAATGGACTGATAATTGAGTTTGAAGCGTCCGAGAGTTGCGTTGCGTTTTATTTTACAATATATAAGAAAATTTTGAATTATGTCAATATTAGTTAAAATTTTATCAAAGTAAACTTCATTTTATATCAAATAATTTCTAAACTTGTAAATAAATAGATCTTTACCGTGTCAAATGGATGAATTATAATATATATTTAAGATTAAATTAATTTTAAAACTTTTAAGAAAAAATGTATATTAATGTGGAATTTTATATTTGTATAAAATAATCCTAAAAATATTTTATAATTAATTGAGCATATTCTATACAAATATAAAGTTATTAGAATATGTTCTCTTTTTTACGAGAAACAAGAATATGTTCTCGTTTCTATGTACTTTTAATTTAAAGAAAAATATGTTCTAATTAAAGATATTTTCTTTAAAATTGCATTTTCATCAAAAAAATAATTTTATGATTTGTTGTAGTGATTATTAACCAATTATAAAATAAAATGATAATATTATTTTCTAGGTAGGATCACGATTGTGATAGAGAGAAATTTCCCAAAGTCACGATCGTGACAGACACTTTCTTAAGCGCGAGTTTTTTTTTTATCTATTTTAAGGTTTGAGAGCATTTTTAGAAGCAATTAAAGTGGGAAAGCCCTAGTTACATGACAAGACACTAATACACTATTTCACAACGTTAAACACGCTAAAAAAGGCTACAGTCAACACAAAAAAGTTTTTCTTCTTTTAGTTATTTCATTAATTTTGATGTGTAATCTGAATTTCAAGATGCATAACATGTTCATTAGTTTCTAAATTTCTTATTAGGGTTTATTTTGAATTTATTTTGTAACTTTGATTATTATTAATTTAATACATATTCTGGTGTTTTGATAATTATGCATGCTTATACTTGACAACAAATTGAGAGCGTGAGTCAAAAGTAACCACATTAGATTGTGTAATGAGACTTCACAATTTAATAAAACCAAAATTATCAAATTAACAATCATTTAAAGAGATATATTATGTGAAAAATTAATTATCCAATAGATAGTTTCATATCTAATTGGAAATATTAGGAAAGTTTAGAGGTCGCAAATCTAGAATCTTCAAATTCAATTAGGGTTAATTGATTGGATCTTGAGAGAGAGTAATCACTACATTAGAAAACCGAGGATCAACACATAATTGGATCAATACTGGTTAAGGAAATAAAATAAAGGAGAATAAGTCATAAGCATTCATCCTTGGTTAAACCCTAAATTAATTGGCAGCTCACTTCTTATTTGCATATTTTCTTTGAGTTATTATTTGTTTCAATTTCTGTTATTTATTTTTACAAAAAAAATCAATTTCTTATTACCTTAGATAAAGTTAGGTTCGAATTGGTTCTTTCATAATCCTCGTAAGAACAATACCTTTCAGTACTACAAGATACGGTCTCCATAATTAGAGGTATTTGAGAGTTTTATTATATATAAACTATGGAAAAACTTAACATTCAAAATTATGTTTTCTCCTCAAACTCATCACCTTTAAAACAAAAAATAAAGCATATTAAAACATCATTCAATCCATATAAAATATTTTATAAAATGGCCAAATACCAAGTAATTCATCCTTAAATAACATGCAAATTTAGACCTATCAAATTCTCCCAAATTTAAATGATTTCTTATCCTTAAGTAATCAATAACAAATAAACCCTAACAACTAACCTAGACTCAAATAAAATAAGAAACGATGTCCCTTTCATAGGTATATATTGACATTTAGCATATACCGCAAGCCTTTAAAATCTAAGTGTCCCTGATAAAAGAGTTATAGTCTCCAGAGCTTACTTAAATGTTACCTATAGACATTAATCTAAACTTGTTAGTTAGCTTCATGGTTAACAACATAAGATAAACAAATTCAATTCCTTAATTGGATCAAGTAGTAGATCTTATAAGCTGTAGACGTGAGTTGTTCAGAGTTAACATGTGAATGCTTTCTAAGGGTAATAATTATATTGGATTGACCTATTATAAGACAATCATATGGATATTTTATTTCAGTGTCAATGATAGTCTCATCATACCAATGGTGCAAGTATCCTTTGACTTAAGGTGCTCAAGGATATCTCAGATACTGATCATGTGCTTTGACTTCATTCATCGGTGCCTTTCAGGGGTTACACATATGGTGGTGATTGGGTACAACTTGAGGTATTCAGAGGTAATTGAGTAGCTAATAAAAGATTCACCACTCTTGATAGAAAGGAGATGGTACCCACGGCCTCTTGTTAGGGTCATTACTCACGAGTCTCTGGCCAGAGCAGATATGTGTCATGAAGAGAGTCTTCAATGATACATAGAGTACTGAGATCCTCAGGACAAGATTTAATATCACTTGGACTAGATGTGACGTAGCCAGTCTAGTAGGAGTTGACACTTTGACTATACTCTGGATCAAGTGGGGTATAGATGGTGAAAGGACGAATTGCATGGCAACATTGCGTTCGTAGTCAAACCATTGACTTTTCGATCAATTGGAGGTCATGATGTGTTGCTAGATACCTCTTTTGACTTACTTGAATTGAATATTAATTGAAGTGCAGAACATAACCAGGAACCTAATAGGTCACACACATAAGAGATTCAAAGGATGAGTAAAATGATCTTGAATGGTGATTCAAAATATGATAGAGTATTTTGGGATTGTATCGCGATGTGATCGTACTAGAAAACGTTGCACGGAATGGATTAGAAACTAGAGTTGTTGGCTACCAATTTGGCTATTAACTTCCTAAACTTCCATTAATGCATGTTATTCATGGTCATTAACTTCCCATAATTTCCATTAATGTATGTTATTTATGACCATTAACTTCCCATAACTCTCCATTAATGATGGGGTTATGGAAGGCCAAATGGTGCAGAAAATAAAGATAATTTTTGTGCATCTTGTGTAAGAAACAAGTGAAAAAAAAGGTTCTTTTCACACACATACTCTTTTTTTTCTCTAACTCTCACAAGAGTTCATATCTTTTCTAGCATAAAGAAAGAATTCTAGCCATCTCTTAGTGAGATTTTATCCTTCTATCTTCCTGTGGACTTTCATTAGAGACAGTCTACGTTGATCATTGTGATTTACGACAACCCAATGAGGAGAAGATTAAAGAACGAAGGAGATCGCCAGAAAGGTATGTAAACATCTTAGATTTCATGTTTTTGTTTTCTATATCTATATGCATGAGTAGATATGTTTTTTTAAGGTTCCGTTTTATTTTTCGTTGTGTATATTTGATATCTATTATGTATTAGATACATGATCGGAACCTTACAGGGACTTTGTTAGAATATCTACTACTTGTTCATTTATACTGCAATACTCTGAGGTGACTGAGTTGTTTGCCACAAGGTCTCGTATAAAAAGAAACCGTATATCAATATGCTTTGTTCTTCCATGATGGGTTGGATTTCTTGACATAAGAATTGTAGCTTTGTTATCACCGTAAATCCCAGTTGCTTCCAATTGTTCTTGACCAATGTTTGCTAGAATGCTCCTTAGCCAAATAGCTTGACATGATGCACTTGCAATTGTATGTTTAGCTTTCAATGTAGATAAAGCTACTGTTGCTTGTTTCTTAGAACTCTAGCAAATTGTAGCTGAACCAAAATTAAAAACATAATCGAAAGTGCTCCTCCTATCCTCCAAACATTTAGCCCAGTCACTAGTATAACCAGCTAGCTTAAATTCTAAAACACAACCATACCATAACCCAAATTCAGTTGTCCCAACAATGTATCGCAACACTCTCTTTACAGCTCCAAAATGATGTTTTGATGGACAATGCATAAATATAGAAATAACTCCAATAGTGTAACGTCGGAC
>JANITX010167756.1:0-13179 GCA_027564395.1 Erythroxylum ulei
CATTAGGCTTACCCTAATGGTAGTCGAAAATACAACCAAAGTCTTTAAATAGTTATAACCAACGTCGTTGTCTCAAATTGAGTTCTTTCCGGGTAAGCAGATACTTCAGACTCTTATGATCTGTGAAAATTCTACACCTTTCACCATACAAGTAGTGTCACCAAATTTTCAAGGCAAACACTACTGCTGCAAGCTCCAGATATGTGTAAGGTAATTCTGTTCATGTGACTTTAGTTGCCTAGAGGTATAAGCAACTACCTTTCCATCCTGCATTAAAACACTACCCAAACTATTTTTAAATGCATCACCAAACATAATATACTCCTTACCAGAAATAGGTTGAACTAATATAGGAGTTTCAGTAATCATACTTTTCAGTTGATCAAAACTATTCTGACATCTATCAGACCATTGATACTTCACTCTTTTCTGTAACAGTTTAGTTAAAGGGGATGTTATCACCAAAAACCCTTTCATAAACCAACGATAATAACCAGCCAAACCCAGAAAACTTCTCATTTCTGTCACATTCTGTGGTGGCTTCTAGTTAACAATTGCTTCTATCTTACTAGGATCAATTCTAATCCCTTGAGAAGAGACAACATGTCTTAGAAAAGATACCTCTTGAAGCCAGAATTCACACTTGCTCAACTTAGCATACAACTATTTTTCCCATAAGGTCTGTAACACAATTCAGAGATACTCAGTATGGTCATGTTCATTCTTAGAATAGACCAAGATATCATCTATAAACACCACAACAAACTGGTCTAAATAAGGCCTAAATACTCTATTCATCAAATCCATAAATTCTGTTGGAGCATTAGTTAACCCGAATCGCATTACTAGGAATTCATAATGTCCATAACCAGTCCTAAATGAAGTCTTCAGTACATCCACATCCTTTACTCGAAGTTGATATTACCCCGATCGCATATCTATCTTTGAAAACACTCCTACATCTTTCAACTGTTCAAACAGGTCTTCAATCCTTGGCAACGGATACTTGTTCTTCACTGTGACTTTATTCAATTGCATGTAATTGATGCACATCCGTAGTGTACCATCTTTCTTCTTAACTAAAAAGACTGGTGCTCCCCATGGTGACACACTGGGTTGAATAAACCCTTTATCTAGAAGCTCTTGTAAATGCACCTTCAACTCCTTCAACTCAATAGGAGCCATTCTTTACGGTGTACAGGATATAGGAGCAGTGCCAAGCATGACTTCAATAGAAAACTCCATTTCCCTTTCAAGAGGGAGTCTAGGAAACTCCTCAGGAAGTACATCTGGAAATTCATTCATCATCGGAATATCTGGCAATTTACCACCATTCTTCTTAGAATTAAACAAAAAAGCCAAAAAAGCATCACATCCCTTCCCAAAGAGTTTTCGGGCTTGCATAGCAGATACCACATTAGCTAAAGAACTAGTGCAGATGCCATGCAATACTATTTTAGGCTAATCAGGCTTCCTAAGCATAACTGTCTTAGCATTATAATCAACTACTGCCTGATGCTTGGACAACCAATCCATACCCAAAATCAAATCAAATTCATGAAAAGGCAATCTAATCAGATCTACTACATATTCATTTCCTTAAATCATAATAGGACAATTCCTAAACACCTGATTAACCAACACACTACTACCCAGAGGACTAGTTACATGAATGCCATACTCTAACTGATCTATAGACATCTCCTTATCAAATATTTCTCTAAAAGAGATATAGGAATGAGTAGATCCAGGATCAATCAGTGCATGCATTTCAAAATTAAAGAGAGAAACAATACCAACAATGACTTCAGGTGCGTCCTAATCCTTACGAGCTTTCAATGCATAAGCCTAACCCAAAGCAGAAGGCACAGCTGGTCGATCCACAGTTTTCAATTAGGTACTCAGATTAGGTCTGTTCGAACCAGATCCTCCTCAACCTCTACCACGTCCTCTGTTCCCAACAGATGCATAAGAAACCTCCCTATTGACTTGCGATGTTTAAGACTGTCTGAGAGGGAAATAGGCTATCAGATGCTCAGTGTTGCGACGTCAGAAACATGCACCTATAACCCTCTAACAAATACCCCAATGATGTACGGAAAAATGAGGGCACTCCGGGGCACTAAAACCTCAGCCCTCAGAGGAACCCCAACTAGTAGCAGTTAATGAGGGAAAATTTTGTCTCCTTCCCCTAGTCACAGATCTCTGAGAAAATTCTGGTGCAGAGGAAGTGCCTTCCCGACTTCGCATGCCTAAGGACTGACCTCCTCTAGCAAAGCCCCTTCATTGACTCCTTTTTTCTCCTAACCATCTCCTGCCTTTCTATTTCCATAGCAGCTTGCACTAACTGATAGTAATTCACTTGTACAAAAGGGTAAATGCCGCCAGATGCTCCTTGATGGAATCATTCAAACCATCCTCGAATTGATGAAATGGAACTCCCTTCAACCAGTACTTACTAAGTCGATTGAATTCCCCATCATACTCAGCAACTGACAAGTTCCTCTGTTTCAGGTTCATAAACTGCTTCCACTTCTCCTTTATGTAAGCCTCTGTAACATACTTAGCGTTGAACTCTTGGGTAAAGAAATCGCAAGTCAGAGGCATCGGTAGCTGAGGATTGCTCAAAACGAACTTCCACCACTCGTAGGCTACTCCCTGAAGAAGAGAGACAGCACAGTCCACCATCTAATTTGATGGATAGCTGATTTCATCTAATACCCTCTTCACTTTCTCTATCCAAAACTCAACTCTTTCAGATTCCTCTAATGATGTCCCAGTAAATTCCTCAGCTTCATACTTCTGCAGCTGATCTTTGGGTGCAGTCATACGATGCAGTAATGTCATCATATCCTAAGATAACTTAACTAAAGCCTCTCCCTGAGCTGGAGGAGGAGGTGGCACCTTACCGTCTATAACTTACTGTCTATAACTTATTGTTATTGTTACCTTAAACTCTTACGACTTTTTATTTTCTTAACTAAGAAAATCATCTTGGTCATGATGTGTTAGACGATTAATCACTCAATATTACCATATTCAAGTTTCATCTAATTTCTTTGAATCTTTCTTCACTCAATGGCTTAGTGAAGATATCTGTCTATTGATAATTCGTCTCAACAAACTGTAAACTGACAATCTTCCTCTATACGTAGTCTCATAGGAAATGACGTCTAACTTTGATATGCTTTACCCTCGAGTGTTGTATTGTATTTTTTGATAGGTTGATGGCACTTATGTTGTCACAGAAGATTGAGATTTGTTCTTCTCGTATTGAATAATCTTCTAACTGGTACTTGATCTACAACGTCTGTGAGCAACAACTTGTAGCTGACATGTATTCAGCTTCTGTAGTGGATTGAGCAATTGAGCTTTGCCTCTTACTTGACTAGGAGACTAGGTTGTGACTAAGAAAGTGGCATCCTTCACTCGTACTTTTTCTATCAATCTTATCTCTAACGTAATCAAAATCACAATAGCCAATTAACATAAAATCTTTACCTTTCTCATACATTAAAAAAAGATCAGTAGAACCTAATAGATATCTCAAAATTCTTTTGACAGCTATATAGTGAGATTCTCTAGGATCTATTTGAAATCTTGCACATAAACAAACACTAAACAAAATATCAGGTTTGCTTGCTATAAGGTGAAGTAAAGAACCAATGATTCCTCTAAAAAGGGTTTGATCAACCTTCTTACCATCTTCATCCTTAGATAAAAGGTTTGAAGGATGAATAGGAGTTGACATAGGTTTCACTTTTTCCATTCCATACTTAACCAACAGTTCTTTGATATATTTCTGTTGATGAATAAAAATCTTTTCTTTGGTTTGCTTAACTTGTAACTCAAGAAAGACTTTTAATTCACCCATCATGCTCATCTCAAATTCATTCTTCATCAGATTCTCAAAACTGGTACATAACTTTTTAGATACGTTGCACCAAAGATAATATCATTGACATATATTTTTACTATGATAAAATCATTCTTAATGCATTTTATAAATAGCGTTTTATCTACATGTCCTCTACTAAAATCATTCTCAATCAGAAAAGAACTTAGACGATCATACCAAGCTCGAGGAGCTTTTTTCAATCCATACAAAGCTTTATGAAGTCTATAGACATAGTCTGGTTTCTTAGGGTCTTCAAAACTAGGAGGTTGCTTTACATAGACCTCTTCATCTATAAAACCATTTAGAAATGCACTTTTCACATCCATTTGAAATAGCTTTATATCATGACAAACAACATATGCAAGCAAGATCCTAATAGCTTCTAATCTGGCTATAAGAACATAAGTTTCATTATAGTTTATTACTTCCTATTGATTATAGCCTTGAGCTACTAATCTAGCTTTGTTACGACTTACTCTACCTGACTCTATCTAGTTTATTCTTAAAAACTCATCTAGTTCCTATGATAGACTTTTTGGAGGGTTTGGGAACTAAAGACCAAACTTTATTCCTAGTAAATTGGTTCAGCTCCTCTTGCACGGCTAAAATCCAAGCTTCATCAATTTTCTTAGGCTCTATTTCAAAAATAAAGGATACATTTGCTTCTCTTCTGAATTTCGACCTAGTTCTTACACCTTCTGAGGTTTCTCTAATAATCAGATTTTCTGGATGAGAAGTCTTATATCTCCAATCCTTTTTAGACCAAAATTTTCAGGAACATCTTCTACTTTATCTAAAGGAGTATCTGATGGTGACACATCTTCACTATCAACCAAGGGTACAATTTTACCGATTCCAATTATTTTGCCCTGCTGGTTGTCTCCAAAAGTTTCTGATCCGCCCTTCTTATTTTGAAGATCTATGAACATGGAACTTCTTCCCATCATATGTCACGAGCATCCACTGTCCAAATACCATTGGTGCTAGTTGTTTTTTCCAAGGAAGGAGATCTGCATTAGATAGTATATTCTTTTTAGGTACCCAGATTTTCTTTGGTCCTTTGGGGTTACTCTTATAATAATTCATAGAATGATAATAAGACGACTGATGATTTTTCTTTCTATAAGGAATAAAATTCTTTTTATGACGAGTATTGCTTTTAGTAAACCCTAGACCACTCTTATCATTCGGGTGTCTATTTTCCAAGCATATCATCCATTTTCTTCGTACTTGTGGTAAATGTTGATAAATTTGCTGAAAGAGAATTGATCCTTTGTTTCAGCTGACTGATTTCCTTAGATCTATCTATAGTTACCTTTTTCTTCATATCGTCTACTTGTTTTTTCAGGCAGACGTTTTTGCTCTCTAACACTTCTGTGTTTTTCAAGTTTTCTACAAAATTTTTCTTTAGCGATCTATACTGCTTTAGTATAGCATGTGAATCTTCTAATAATTCTAAATATGCATCTTGTAATTCGTTAAAGTTAGAAGTTACCTTCTCGTCACTTTCTTTTTCGGCTACCAAGCATATATTTGCTTGAACTGATGCTTCTGAATCAGTATCAGATTCGGACGAATCCAAATCTTCCCATGTTGCCATCATGATCTTCTTATTTTCTTTATTTTTCGTAGGTTTTCTTCTCAGCCACGGACATTCAGATTTGTAATGTCCAGGTTTGTTGCAATCGTAGCAAATGACAGAGGTCTTCTCGTTCTTGCCTTCATCTTTGCTTAAAAGAAAACTCTTTGTTTCCTTTTGTTTTCTTCTTCCACATTCGTCTGATCTTTCTCAAAATAAAAGATAATTCATCATCATCTTTACTTGAATCTTGTCCAGATTCACTAGTATCGTCGTTCCTGATTTCTTCAATCTTTAACGCTTTTGATGATGTACTTCTCTTTTTCTGAGTCTTATGATTCTTTTGTCTAGTCTTTAATGGTATAGATTTGTCCCATCTGGGTTTATCTTTTGCATCAAGCTCCACTTTGTGTATCTTCAAAGAACCAAGTAATTCATCAACCTTTAATATGCTCAAGTCCTTGCTGTCTTATACTGCAGTGATTTTAGGTCTCCATCTTTTCAGCAGGCTTCTGAGAGTCTTTCTAACATGGTTTTGATTATCGTAGATTCTCCCAAGAGTTTTTATTATCGCATTCGCTTCTGCTTAAGGCACAACTCAGAAAGAACTTGGCCTTTGAATTAAGTTGGAATCTTGCTTTTTGATCATCTAACCATCTGGTACGTGGAATGGCATTCCCTTCATTATCCATTGGTATTTATGGTCCATTCTTGATGATGTCCCAAAGGTCGACATGTGTGGATTCAATGAAGAGTCACATCCTGTCCTTCCAATAATGATAATCTTCACCATTGAATGCAAGAGGTCTTGTGACGGAGGTGCCTTCAGCTATAAAAACATGTGATTCAATCATGGATCTTTGTCCTCACTTTGTAACGGTGGTTTTTGGAAATCGAGCTCTGATACCAATTGAAGTAAATCACTTTTTATTATAGTCTTTATGAACAATATACAAAACGCACAAGAAGGGGGGGTTGAATTGTGTATTCTTTTTCGTGAATACAAGTCCTTTTGACATTTCTTTGAAAACTAACTTATTCAAAGCTATTAAGTGAATCTCACAATGTATTGCAATTAACTTCTATATACTTGAAAATAGAAATTAAAGTAGAGAGTTTAGAAGTTGACACAACGATTTATCCTAGTTCACCCCAAACTATGGGCTACGTCTAGTCCTCAGAATTCTTTTTGAGATTTCACTATTCTTCACCAAATGTACAAGTATTCTCTCTCTACAGAGCCTCTCCAGGTCTCTTACACCAAGTATTATTTTCGCTCTCTTAGCCTCTTCAGGCTTTCAGCTATTCCTCTCTCTTATTAGAAAGATGTTGCGAGCTTTGTTATAGTAACAATAGCTCTAGTGTTTTACACAATGAATACAGTAGTTCAAAAACTAAGATCTTAAAAACTTGTTCACTAACTCGTTCAGTCTTCGACTCTGACTTGTATTTATAACTTTTGTCTTCAACTGCTTCTTGATAACTGCTTCTTGCTTCTTGTTTCTTGTTTTTTTTCTTGTTGAAACCATTATTCAGTTGAGTTCTGTAACTAACTCTAACTGACTAACCGTCCGACATATTATCGTGTCTTGGTCTTTATATCATCAGTGTTTTGTATCTTCTATGTTTTCTTCCTTCTGTGTTTTGCTTCCTTTTGTGTTTTGCTTCCATCTGTGTTTTCTTCCTTCTGTGTTTTGCTTCCTTCTGTGTTTTTCTTCCTTTTGTGTTTTGCTTCCTTCTGTGTTTTTCTTCCTTTTCTGTTTTGCTTCCTTCTGTGTTTTTCTTCCTTCTGTGTTTTGCTTCCTTCTGTGTTTTGCTTCCTTCTGTGTTTTCTTCCTTCTATGTTTTGTTTCCTCCTGTGTTTTTCTTCCTCCTGTGTTTTCTTCCTTCTTATCAAAGAGGTTCATTTATTTCTATTATTATTATTATTTTATTGTCACCAAAATTATTAGACGTGAAGTCATTTTGACTTAACAAATGGTCTAATTAAAGCATCTGCCTTCTAACTAGGAATGTAAGAGCCAATCAAAGGCTTTAGTAATAAGATGCTTGATGAAGCTTCAGTAGGGTACCCTAGAGACTTGATGAAAAAGGATAAAATTTCTCAATAAAGTTTGGTTAATATGGTATTATCTTGATTTTGAAGAGCCGTGATTCAATATTTTTCTTTCAACCATAATACGTCTAATCTTTACTTAATTAAGGAGAAATTTACCTTAGCTACTTGATTTTACAGTTTTAAAGGACTTTTTATAACTGATCAAGTTTTGTTCATTAGGGGATCTATATAATGAGCTTTAGATTTTATCCAACTTCTCATTTTCCTCTTTCATAACTAGTTGGTTATTTGAGAATTTGGAACTATTCAAAAGTTTAAATTCTCTTTTGACTTGCTTTATCTTCCTTATGGATAAGTATTGCTTGTGCCCCTGTACATTTAAGTTTAGACCTTTTTTAAATTAAATCTAAAAGGATAATTCCCTTCTTCAAATGAAAGATATCATAATATAACAGAGTGATATAAAAAGAAGTGGATTCCTAAAGCTTGCTTTGCCATTAGAAAATTCCTTTTGCCAATTTTCATTCACCAAGTCTATCCATCTTCTTTCTTAGTAACCAATCCTCTTATTGTTTGTTATTCCAAGTATAGAATGATCACATCATACTCAGGTTAGTCATTTAAATATAGCTCATATAATTTCTAAGGTCTTCTGAGTAGTTTCTTTTGCTAATGTTCCCCTCAACTTTTATGGGATGCATAGTGGTTTTGAAGTCTCTAATTATCATCTAAGGGGCTTGTATGAAGTTTGCTAGTTTCATTAGTCAATTCCAAAGAGGAATTCATTAAAATGTTAGATTAAAAGCATAGATAAATGTTATACTAAATACGTTCTTTTCAGATTTCATTTTTACTTAAAGACCAACTCCTATCTCATTGGCAAGTCTAACACCTATTATACCTTTTTCACCAATTTCTTCACTTTTTTGACATATTCTAGCTATATTTAACCTTCAATTTCTTTTATAAAGTTTTTGTTCATATTTTGTCTTCTAAATGACTTTAAAAGTTCCTCATTTGAACCGTGGAGAAAGTTGCACTCAGTTTTGTGTTTTCTGCTTAAAATTATCACCTACATGGAAATGAAATAAACATAGGTAAAAATTATAATGTCTATATTAAGCATGCTATAAAAGTGTTAAATATTGAGTAATTCTAACCTAACTAACATGAAAAATAGAGACCTATCATTTTTCTTCTCATGAACATACTTTAGGATGCAACTAAAGGTACCATTTAGGGGCAATAGGTCTACTTGGCCATATCTTCAACTATCATTATGTCATTTATCACCCCTTTGAAGTAAATCACTTGTTAATATAGAAATCACGTATAATATGTAAAATACACAAGAAGGGGCGTTGAATTGTGTTAAATCGTTTAAGATATTAATCTTTAAAATCTTCTTGATTTTCTTTACAAGTTCAGATGATTACAAAAACAATTCACTTAATCTGGTGAGTAATGCAACAACGAAAATTAATATCTATTCTTCTAACAACAAGAGAATTAAAGAGATAAGAGTTAGTGAATATGACACCACGATTTATCTTGGTTCACCCTTAACCTTTGGCTACGTCTAGTCCTTAGAGTTTGTCTGAGATTGCACTATATCCTTCAACGTTACAAGTATTATTTCTACACTTGCAGAGCCTCTTCAGGTCTCTTTCACAAAGTATTCTTTATCTGCTTTCTTAGCCTCTTCAGGCTCTAGCCTTTCTTTCACTAAAAAAGATATTGTTTAAGCTTCACGTTAAAGATGTATTTACTCTCTTTCTTTCTTTCTTTTCTCTCTTTTCTTTCGGAATTTTTTTCATTGCGTGAGCACTTGAGCACAGAATTATTTAAGTATGCTTTGTACAATCAAAATTCATTGTATTATGTTTCTATTTTTGTTTACGACTATAACTAATATTTATAACCTAAATCTTCGACGATCTTCTTGAGAATTCTGCTTGTCAAATCTTCTAAAAACTGTTATTAGTTAAGTCCTGTAACCAACTCTAACTAACTAACATTCTAGTATATTCTTCAATTATATCATCTTGTATAGATTCATATGCTTTGTTTGGTGTCTTAGACTAAACACTTCGTCTAATCCGTCTTATTCAGCTTTTACTTAAGCATCGTCTTGATTTGATGATTTGTGCCACTTATATTTATCTACACACTTAATAAATTCATCAAAATAGTTCACACACTTCTATGATTATTATTATTTGGCTTTCATCAAAATTAATAGAAGAAGTGAAGTCTTCTCGACTTAACAATCTCGCCCTTTTTGATGATAACAAATAATCATAATATTAGAAGATAAAAATATTCAGACGAAAATAAAGCAAGATATTCAATGATAAACAAAAATTTCTATTTCTTTCTACTATTCTCCCCCTATTTGTTATTAATCAAAAAGATAGTTCTTTTTAGACGCTTCAAAATTTTAGAAAACATTTGTTGAATATCAGTGCGGATTGTCTTGAGGTCTTCTTCTTTAGAAACACGTAGAAGTCTTATTTCCTCATGAAGATCACCCACTGCATCACCTAGTTCATCAACCCTAGCATAAATTTCTTCAATGTTTTTAGCTAAGGCTTCTTAAACTTCTGTCTGCTTGTGACTAGCTTCATTCCATTTGATGAAATTCTTCAAGAACTCCAAATTAACAGTAACATCTTATAGTACTTCACTAAGTGGATTAGTGTGTTAAAAAACAGATTATTTTCTAGGTGAATCGTCTAATTATATGATTTTAATTGAGGGTAATTTGAAAGGGTGTTTTGCTTCAGGGATATCGAGATCATCAGGTCTGGGTAATTTGTAAATCAGTTGCCCTAGAAGGTGTAAAATAGTTTTAATGGAAGAAATGAAACCTAAGGATTTGAAATTAATGAGTAAATGCACAAAGTTTTCTAAGTTAAAGTCGATACCTTCAATTGTGATACTTTTGTACCATCCTCTAATATTGGGCCAACTACCTTGAAACTTTTGTCTTTAGTAGATGCTACAAAATTATTTCCTAATTCCCTTGATATATAATGTGATACATAGACACCTACAGGTTGAGCTACATGACATATATCGTCTATGTTCTTCACTGCCACTTGAATCTCTTCTTTTGTGAGATCATCTTCGTGTCCTTCAGGAAATTTCTTCTTCTCTCCTTTTTCTTTACTTATGACTGATGCTGGGCATCTAGGTTGTACATCTAGTACAATCTTGATTTTCATTATGCTTGTTACTAGATAGATTGTATAAGGATTTTTAGTAATCTTCAATAGATATGATTCTTTCTTTTCATCTTGCAGAATACTATATAGTCTTCATTCTTTAAGACTTAGAAGATGTATCGTCTGATCATTTACTGTTATAGATTCAACTTGAACCTTTACTATCTTTTTAGAAAGTTCTCTGATGATAATTGAACTTCTATTACGATCAAGTGTTGATTCTTCTATGACGTTCATCTTCAAATCTTCTTTCTTCATCGGTTGAGGAGGGTTGTAAGGTACTAACTATTGTTTAACATACTGTGTCTTTTATGGAACATTAGATGATGAAACCTTCTTCTTAATAAGCTTCGTCTTCTTTTGTTCTTCTACTGATTTGGAAGAGAGTTGTTGTTGAGGCTTCTTCTTCTCAAATACTAACTTTCTTTTTATCTCTGTCTCTCCAGATGGTTGTGCTAATTGAGTTTGAGGGATAGAGACAATTGATTTGGTAGGCTGCTATTGTTGCTCTTACTCCTTTTTACTCTCAGAATCTCCACCAAGAATCAGAACTTTTTGCTTCTTCTATTCTTGTTGTCGTAAGGTCATTAATCTTGGTGACTTTCTTGACTTCTCGGGCCTTTCTGATTGGAGCGTCTTAGCCTTCCTCTTTAAAGACACTTAGTGATTTAGTTGTCGAACCTTGCTTTCCTTCCTTTTTGGAAACGTCTTGGCTTGTATTTGCTCATTAGATGATTGTTCAACCTTTTTCTCTACTGATATTCTTTCGAACGATCGAGGTTTTGCTTGTATTTTTAATGGACCATTTTCTTTCTTGCTTCGTCTTACTGAAAGCTCGCCCTTAGATTGTGCTTTCAGTGTAAAATCTGCATCTGCTTCGGCTTTAGTCTTGATCCCCATTTTGTGAATATTACAGGCATTGATAACATTCTTAACATTCATCTTTACTCTGTTTCCTTTATCAAGTAGGATTCCAAATTCTTTGAAGAATCTTGTTAATAGCATACCATAAGGTAAAAAAAATACTCTTCAAATGATAATCCTCCCTAGCCTTTATCATCTACTTCAGAATCAAGAACGGAAGATTAACAGATTGGTAAGTGAGTAGATGAAACAGAGAATATTCATCATTTATTGTCACCAAGTTCTTTGATCCTACTCTTGGTAAGATATAATGGAGAAGAAGTGAATGAAGAACCCTAGCCTTCAGAACGAGAGTTGAAGACTTCTTAACTCTTAGATTGCTAAATCCATATAGTTGTTGATTGATGTTGGCTTTGTCTATATGACTTTGAGCAACCCAATCTGTATTGTTGAACAGTTCTACTCCTTCATTTGGACACCTAATAACCTTCATAATAGAATCTTGTGTGATTATTGGTTGCCATCTACCATCAATACCAAGCTGTTGTTTACCACCTTCGCATTCTTCCAGAACTCATATACTTCATTTAAATACACAGTCTCTCGGATGTTGAAGAATTTCTTCTAGTCAACTGCTTCAATCTCAAGTTTGATATTCATCCGATCATTCTCCAAAGAAATAAAATCGACGAGTCTTCTATAGACAAGAGATTTTGGCATTTTTAATCTGTAAAATATAAACACTAAATACAGAGATTTATTTCGCTTAAAGAAGCGAGGTTAGTATATATAATGAAAGAAAGATATTAAATGAAATGAGAAGGATTTGAAGTTTAGAACAGAGGATTTGATCATCTTTGTTGAGAGCACTTTGAACAAATCAGCTTCGAAGTTTTTCAAGAAAATTCTAAAATGTAAGGTGTTGCAAATTCTGAGATGATTTCCTTTTTATATACACTCTTGAAAAGTTACCGTTTGTAAAATTTTTAACTAATCCTCTTGTAATCATGAAATTGAAACTACCGAGTGAAAATTACCGTTACTATATAATCTGAAAACTTACGACTTTTCAGCTTCTTCAAAACGAATCGTCTGGATCATGGAGTTTCAGATGAATGGTCATTTAACATTACCATATTCAGATTTCATCTGATTTCCTTGAATTTGTCTTCACTTAAGGCTTTGGTGAAGATATTTTCCCATTGTTTATTCGTCTCAACAAATTGTAGATTAATGATCCCTCTCTATACATAATCTCTTATAAAATGATGTCTAACTTCAATATGCTTTGCCCTTGAGTGTTGTATTGGATTCTTTAAGAGATTAATAGCACTTGTGTTGTCACAGAAGAATAGAATCTTATCTTCTTAGATAGAATAATCCTTTAACTGATACTTAATGCATATCAACTGTGAACAATAGCTTGCAGCTAATATGTATTCAGCCTCTACAGTAGATAGAGCAATTGAACTTTACCTCTTGCTTGACCAAGAAATTAGATTATGACCAAGAAAGTGACAGCCTCCACTTGTACTCTTTCTATCAATCCTAT
>JANITX010167861.1:0-13161 GCA_027564395.1 Erythroxylum ulei
GGATTAGTTTTAGCAATTCGTTAATTAATTAATTTCTCAATAATCAATCTTTTAGCGATCAGCCCAAATAATTGAGTGATTTTAGCCTAGTAATTGTTCAGTAACTCACTGTGGATCGATACTCTTACTTCCCTATTTACTTGCGTGACCCGTACTTGCGGGGCTCACGGACAAGAGACTTACAACAAATAAGATGTCAAGCCTTGTGGTAGTGAGATACATTAGGCATCCAACCAAACTTCTATAATAACCTTCATCAACTTTATCAGCTCCATCTTCCTTGCTCAACTTCTCTTTTTGATTCATGGGAGTGCTTACTGCTTTGCACTTGTTCATATGAAATTTCTTCAAAATTTCTTTTGCATACTTCTTTTGACAGATGAACACTTCATTTTGGCTATGTCTAATTTTCATCCCAAGAAAATAGTTTATGAGGTCAAGTTCTGTCATTTCGAAAACCTGCTTCATTTCCTGTTTAAACTCCTTAACCATCAAATTATTATTTCTTGTCACCAAGAGATCATCAACATAAAGAGAAACTATATAAGAACATCATTGTTTATGTTTAACATAAATAGTTGCCTCAGATAAGCTTTTTATGAAGCCTAAGCTCTGCAAATGATCATTTATTCTATTGTACCAAGCCCTAGGTGCCTGTTTTAATCTGTAAAGAGTCTTTTTGAGTAAGTAGACTTTATCTTCTTCTCCTTGTACAACAAATCCAGCCGACTGATCCATATATATTTCTTCCTGCAGAAAACCATTTAAAAAAGCATATTTGACATCTAATTGAAACACTTTCAAACCTTTTTGTACTGAGATGGCTAGAATCATTCTAATTGTATCCAATCGAGCAAAGGGAGCAAAGGTGTTGGAGTAATCAACACCAAAAATCTAGGCATAACCTTTAGCGATAAGTTTGGCCTTGTATTTGTTGATGGAGCTATCTGCGTTGAGCTTCGTTCTGAAAACCCACCTCACTCTAATGATTTTTCTGCCTACAGGTTTGTTAAATAATTCCCATGTTTTATTCTTCTGAATCATTGACATATCCTCCTCCATAGCTTTTTTCCATTTCGGATCTCTAGGAGCTTCTTCATGTCCAGCAGGTTCACATACTGCCACGTTACACCTCTGATAAATTTCTGAGAGCAACCTTGTTCCTCTAACTGGTGGATCATCTACCAATTCATTTAGCCACTATTCTTTGACTTACTTTTCAGGAAAATTAAGCTCTTGTAGGAGTCCTGGTGAGTCATTCCAATCCCACTGCTTCTCTTCATTGAAGTAAACATCTATAGTAATAGTCATCTTTCTTGTTTGTGGATGATACACCTTGTAGGCTTTCAAAACTAAGCTGTAACCCACAAAAATGTCTAGAGTAGTTTTCTTGTCGAGTTTGCCGTGTTTATTTTGTGGAACAAAAACAAAACATACGCAACCAAACACTTTAAGAAATTTTAGGGAAGGTTTATAACTATACCAAGCCTCGAATGGAGTTCTATCCTTCAATGCCTTGCTCGGAAGTCGATTTTGGCAGAAATACAACTGTGTTAGCAATCTCTGCCTAAAACTTTTTAGGCAAATCTTTCTTATGCAACATACATCTCACCATCTCCATTACATAATTGTTCCTCCTTTCACTAACTCCGTTTTGTTGTGGCATGTAAGGAGTCGTGAATTGATGTTTGATACCAGCTTCTTCGCAGAAAGAATTGAATTGCGACGAGGTATATTCTGTTCCATTATCAGACCTCAAACCCTGAATTTTATAGCCACTCTGGTTCTCTACCATTTTCTTAAATTTCCAGAAAACTCCAGCCACCTTTGACTTGTATTTTAAGGGAAAAAAAACCCAGCACATCCTTGTGAAATCATCAATAAACAGAATAAAGTAGAGACCACCTTGTAGAGATGGAGTTCTTTGAGGTCCTGCAACATCCGTATGAACTAATTGCAGCTTTTGTGAGGCCCTCCAAGTTGATTTAGGAAAAGGCAACCTATTTTATTTACCAAACTGACAAGCATGGCAATTTGGCAAATGATCAGCAAGCGTCGACAAGTCTCTTATCATATCCTTTTTCTTCATCTTTAACATGAGTTGAAGATGACAATGGCCAAGCCTCTTGTGCCAAATTTTAGTGATGTTTGTTTCTGTTGGATAGGCTGCTTGCTCCTCCTCGGTTGGATCAAATGAGAAGCTTTTGCCTCTCATTTTAGCTCGTACAATCTGCTCTCCAGTAGCATTATAAATGACATAGTGCCAATCTTCAAAGTATACTTTGGATCGTTTTTCAAGTACCTGGCTCACACTTAACAAATTTGGTCAATATTAGGTACGTAAAGAACATCAACAATTGTTTTTGTACCTGAGCTTGTTGTAATTGCAATGGTTCCTTTTCCTTTTGCTGGAATATAGCTGCCATTCCCTATTCTGACCTTTGTGATTCTAGTAGGCCTCAAATCCTTGAAGCGAGTTATGTCAAAAGCCATGTGGTTTGTATAACCACTATCGATCAACCAATAGTCTGAAGTGCACCTGGTGGAAAAACATGTTGCCATAAAAATTTGATCCTCTTCATCCTGATCAGCAACTTGGGCATCTGCTTCCTGCTTCTTGCTTTTGCAAATTACAGCATCATGTCCAAATTGGTTAAATTTTCTACACTTTTCATTAGGCCTTTTCCAACGTTTGAGGCAAGGAGGATAATTTCCCTTTGAGTTTCCACCTTTACTCGAATTGTAGTTGTTTGTAGTGTGTTTTCCATTTGAACTGGCTTGATTCTTTCTGAAGTTCTTCCTCTTATCATTCTTTTTTTAATCATGGTGCTTAACTGGAAGGGCTCCCTGGACAAATCTCGACAAATCCATTCTATCTCATAGACCCCCTCTGCTCTTGAGTCTGCAAAGAGTTCAATAACTCTGCTAAGGTAATTTTTGACAAATCCCTCGTATTCTCTAGAGTGGTTATTGATGCTTCATATTTTTTTGGCACTGCAACTAAATTTTTTTGAACAATTCTAGAATCATCAAATACGGTGCCAAGTGACCTTACTTTGTTATCGATGTCAAGCAATCTGTTAGAGTATTCTTTAGTCGTCTCAGACTCCATTTTTTACAGCTCAAACTCCCTTATTAAATTGACATCTTGGATGCCTTGTACCCTTTCATCTCCAGCATACTCTTCCTTCAGATAATCCCAAACTTCTTTTGTTGTTTTCAAAGTCATAATCTTGGTGAAAATTGTATTTAAAACAACTGCAAATAAACATGCTTTGGCCTTCGATTTTCTGGTTCTTCTCTCCTTGTGATTTTTTATCTGGGCTATGGTGGGATTGTTTAGCAGTGGAGCAATATCCTAATCCTTTTCCACGGTTTCCCATAGATCTAAAGCATCCAAGTGTGCTTCCATTCTCACTGCCCACAGTTGATAGTTTTCACCGTCGAAAATGAGAGGAGCTTGAGAAAAACTACCCTCTGCTTCCATTTCACAAGTCCCTTAAGAAGAGAGCTTTGATATCAATTTGTTGGTTTTATAAAAAAGAAAACACATAATCAAAGCAAGTCTTTAACTAAAAAGAAGTAGAGACAATGTTGCAAAGACGGTAATGCAGAGACAAGAAAGAATACTTTTTGTAAAGGAGTACTTTTATTCAAAAACAGCCTTTACATTTTATATTGCTTAAAATAACAATAAAGCAGAAACTTTCGCCTAAATTAAAGCAATTCAAATCATGTTTAACACTTACTGACTTGCTAAAGAACATATCAAATTGTAACTACTTTTGACTAAGAAAAGAAAATTTCTAAAATAAAAAATTCAAACGATAAATGAGAGTTACGTGAAGTCTAAAAGCATATGTCTAACAGAATCCTAACAAAACTCTACTACATAAGATTACAGCTTATCTTATCAGATTACATTATTATCTAATAAGATAATATCTTTATCTGAATAGGACTCTATCTGATAAGGTGTATCTATATCCTAACTAACAAGATATAAGATTACACATGATCTATCCCTATTCACGAAAATGTACACTATCTTCATATGATCTTTCCGCGTGGCCTTTATCCTTTAAAGTTGATGTTTATCCTCCGTAATTTTATCCGCTACATCATCCAAGATCTCCCTATGATTTCTATTCGTTGATGATGAGTCATCCAAGCCAAAGTCAGTCATAACACGCTGGTTCGATCCAATACTTATCCATATCAAATCCATTAGCCATGGTCTGTCCATTTGAGTAACCACTAATTCTTTAGTCCATCACGAACTTAGCCTTAGTCATGTTAGCTAAACTCTACCAAAACTTACAAGATGCTTGATCCAACTTGCTAAGTCACTTTGGAGCTTTTACATGCCACCTCCATATGTGTGATCCAACTAACCTTCTACTCCAAATTCAGTCTCCAACTAACTGTGAAGTACTTTTATGTGCTAAGGGGCTAATACTGTCAAGTTGTCTTTGTGCTAATGTCAAGCGTTTGAAAAATTTTCAATGTTTTTAGTCTAAACTCGTCGTTATCATTATATCAATGTCATTGTGCTTGCCATTCCCACCCAGAGTGAAAAAATCTAAAAAGGCAGAGATGATGAGATAGTTGTGTAACAATCACTCAAGTTTTGATCAACCACATGTCAAGAAGCAATTTAAAAGCCAATAATTAAGGTTCTTGAATTTAAGATTTTGAGGACCAAATTTTGGATTAAGAATTTAAAAAATCTTGAGTACCCTTTCTTTTAAAAAATTTAAAAACTTAAACTTAAATTTAGATTATATAATTTTATTTAATTATATAAAAATGATATAATTCCTTTCAACTCAAGTTTGACCTTAATATTATTTATGTTCGTTCAACGACCATTACATGGGAGTCTACATCAACGCTGTGAGCCTATGTTTATGAAAGTTCTTATCGCCACATTTGATATCCAAGTGAATTCCTGGGAAAAAAAAAGGAAACCTCGACATATTTCACTGCTCTTGTCCAATGTTATGCTGTCACTTTTTCCATCTGTTAGTCCCAAGTCCCTGAAAGTGCACATTGACTATTAACATGTGAGGGACGTGACTTAGCTCTTTGAAGGATTTGCTGTTTCCAGCTTAAAATCTCTTTCGAATTTCCCAAGATCCCTTTTGATCGGTTTCATCAAAACATCCAAATTATGGATATAACCGTTAACAGTGAATATTGTAGAAGGCGGTGCTTTTGGCAGAAACTTCCCCTTTCCAAATCCAAATGGGAGCATCTTTGGTTAGTAAGGTTATGATGTTAATTTGCTTTCAACATATGAAGAGCTAAGTGTTCCCATTTCCTGTGAGCTTGCCACTCATACTTGTAGTCTCCAACTACTAATGACCCAGATGCGTTAATTACAGTTAAAAGGAAAAAAAGATTGCATGCAACAAGGAAAACCAAGCTAAAACAGAGCAATGAAGACCCAGCCAGGCATCTTTTTCTGATTCATACGTGATGCTTTCTACCAGATCAAGGAGACAATAACCATGTCTAACCTGAATTAAGCCACAAACAAGAGGGTAAAAGAAACACATTCATTAAAGTTTAACTGATTCTTAAAATCCTTTTTATGCTAATTGAGAAGCCAATTGGTGAGAATTGATAGGTAAACTTGGTTCATTGATCGAGCTTGCTACCAGCAACATCCACGACAAACCTATATCTCACATCGTTTTTCTAAAGCCTTTCAAAAGCAGTGTTTATATAGTCCATTTTCACCGTCTCAATCGTGGAGCTCAAGCCCTTTTCGTTGCAGAACTCAAGCGTTTCCTCTGTTTCTTTCATGCTTCCAATGAAGCTCCCCGTGATTGATTTTCTCCCTATTAAGATCACCAACAAATCATAATCAGATATCAAAGAACAACAAGGTTTAGGCGGCCATCTAATAACAAAGTACAGTAATCTGTCACAAGAACGCATACTGGAATTTCCAAGCGAAATGAATGAGAAGAGAGTACTCACCAAGCAGACCATAGGTGTAACGAACTGGAGAGGGGTATTGATAGCACCCAACAAGATCAGCTTCCCGTCAAGTTTCAACAAAGGAGGGTAAGGCTCAAGAGGGTGGAAGACAGGCACAGTGTCAATGATATAATGGGCTGTAATGGGCTGTAAATTGTTACCCCAGCACAGAGTAGAGGCGCTGCTTGCTCTGGTGACATCACATCTGGTATCTTCAGTCTTCACAACAAACCTAAGTAAAGGTCAAACCTTCATAAATAAGACTACAAGTTTTTTCTTATTCACTCGGTTTAATGAAAAACCAACAATTATTCTGTGATGGGTTCCATCCTCTTCATTCCTCCTCTCAGAACAGTAAAACTGTTCAAGATATTTATTTGAATGGCAGACAAATTTATGCAAGCAGTGAAGGGGAAAATGGGAAAGTTTGGATTTTTACTTCTGATGGACGACCATGGATTCAGCGAAACCGCCTTGGGTTGGTTTACCATCAGTGTAGACATCATTGTACGACCAGATTTTCTTGCTTCAGTATTGTTCATTGTCCGATTTGCATGGCCTGCACTGTCTGCAGCAGCCTACCACAAGGCCGACACCAACGATGTCTCCGACCTTGAAACTTGCCACATCTGATCCCATCTCCAACACCTCACCCACAACTTGATGGCTATTGATCCACAAAACCAAGTAATACAATCAGAAAGTGGAAAAACGGTAGAAGTGCTTATGAGCAAAATACCATAAAAAAAAAAGCTGAAGAGAAAGTGTTTATACACTGTCCTAAAAGAAGTGTCATAAAATTTAAGAGAGTAGTACCCAGGGACCATGGGATAGTGTGACATGCCAAGATCATTCTTGGCTTGGTGAATATCAGTGTGGCATACTCCACAGCACAGAACCTTGATATAAATATCCTCAGGATCTGTGTCTCTACACAAAAACACAATTTATCCAGAAAAAAAGCATCATAAGAGACGATACGTCAATAGTGCTCCTTTCTATACATGTATACGTAACAAAATATAAGATCATCAATCCTAAGAGTATCAAAACGTGGAAAAACCTGAGAGTATAGGTATATGGAGATAGGATTCCAGATGGGTCTTTCGCTGCCCATCCAACAATTGTTCTTTCAGTTGCAAGGATACCCATTTTCCCAGTGACTGATGGCAAAAACAAGGAATGCTGTCGATGAGCGTGTGGACACTACATAAAGCAAGCACTGTGAGGAGGTGTATATATACACAGACAACAACTGTTAGAAATAATCAATATAGAATATAATCACATATATCATGTTAAACAGCATTACATTTATCAACGTGTATTTAATCACATATATCAACGACCATTACATAGGAGTCTACATCAAGACTGTGAGCCTATGTTTATGAAAGTTCTTATCACCACATTTGATATCAGAGTGAACTCCTGGGAAAAAAGAAAACCTTGACATATTTTCACTGCTCTCTTGTCCAATGTTATGCAGTCACTCTTTCCATCTGTTAGTCCCAAGTCCCGGAAAGTGCACAGTGACTAGTAACCTGTGAGAAACGTGACTTAGCTCTTTAAGGATTTGCCGTTTCCAACTTAAAATGCCTTTTATTTAGCTTGGACAACGATGCACTAGTGGTGCTTGTTTCACCATCCCAACTACTTTGCATATAAGAAGGCAAAGAGCATAGAGTTTGACGCGTGCAAGTTGAGAAAAATTAAAGTTTGATGGTGCCTGTGTTGAGCGTTGGGCCGTTGGCATTCAGTTTCCAATAAGCTAGAGTTTCAGTTCTAGTAGGATTTTTATTCAATTCCAGTATAGGACTTTAATTCCTGTTTTTAGCAGTTTAATTGCTACAGCTCTTATCTGTTGCAACTAGCTTTATCTTTGGTTTAGAATTAGAATTCAAGTAGGATTATTAAGTTTTTGTTTTCTATTTAAACACTTGCCGTCATTAATAAAAGGACCTCTCTTTCTGCAATTTTAGCAATTGAGTTCCTTATCTTATCTTTCAATATTCCTTCTTTCTTCTGTTCTGTTTTTTGTTTTACAAAACAGTAGCCATGCCGTGCTACAATTATCCAACAGTGGTATCAAAGCTTTAGTTGGTCCTATAGGACCTGCAGAAAATTTTTTGATCTAGTTTTTTAATCACAAAACCAACGTCCAAAATTTTTTAACTACTGCAACTATTTTGATCTAACTTCAGTAGCTTACTTTCTTCTATTTTAAACTTGCTATTACTACTATTTTTTAATCTGTTTTAAAACAATGTTATAGTAGCAACTTTCTCATATTTTCAACTTGTTTGTTGCTGTCTTTTGAACAATTTTTAAAACCTCTTTCAAACTTGTTTTAAACACTTTGCAGAGCATATTTACATCTATTTTTAAACCTTTCTTTTAAACCATAATCAAGATGTCCTCTAGTAGCATTGCTTTAAATCCTCCAGATGTTTTTAATGGTAAAAACTATCAAATATGGTCAGTAAAAACGCAGTCTTATTTGGAGGCCTTTGATCTTTGGGAAATTGTAACAGAAGATAAGCCAGTGCCTCCTTTACCCAAAGATCCTACCATGGCTCAAATCAAGCTCAACAGTGAAGAAAAAGCGAAAAAATCCAAAACCAAGATGCTCATTCAAAATTTTGTAGGGGACTCTGTCTTCTGCAGGATCATGGCTTGCAAGACAACAAAGGAAGCTTGGGATAGATTGAAAGAAGAGTATCAAGGAAGTAACAGAACCTGACAAATGCAAGTGCTGAATTTGAAGAGAGATTTTGAGTCTCTAAACATGAAAGAGGCTGAAACAATAACCAGGTATTCTGATCGTATTTCTTTAATTGTTAACAACATCAGATTGCTTGGAGAAGATTTTCCTGACAGGAGAATTGTAGAAAAAGTTCTTGTAACTCTTCCGAAGAGATTTGAATCCAAAATATCCTCTTTTGAAGAGTCCAAAGATCTCAGCGAGATATCATTAGCCGAGCTAATGAATGCTCTTCAAGCACAAGAGCAAAGAAGAACCTTTAGGCAAGATAAGATTACCGAAGGTACATTTTATATGCAAAGCCAACAAGCTGGAACAGGAAAGAAGAATTTCAACAACAAGAACAAGAGCAACAACTGCGAATTCCCACCTTGTGCACACTGCAGTAAGACAACTCATCTTGAAAAATATTGTTGGTGGAGGCCTGATGCAATATGTGGTACATGCAAACAACTTAGGCACGTTACTAAGGTTTGCTAATTCGAAAACAACGATTGTCAATCTCAACAAGCACAGATTGCAGATGAAGTTTACGCTCAGGAGGAGCAACTTTTTTGAAGCTTTGAAGAATTTGTCACCAGAATGCCAAGGAGGAGTGTTGAGCGTTGGCATTCAGTTTCCAGTAGGCCAGAGTTTCAGTTCGGGTAGGATTTTTATTCAGCTCCAGTATAGGACTTTAATTCCTGTTTTTAGCAGATTATTTGCAACTGCTCTTATCTGTTGTAGCTAGCTTTATCTTTGGATTAGAATTAGAATTCAAGTAGGATTATTATGTTTTTGTTTTTTATTTAAACACTTGCCGTCATTAATAAAAGTACCTCTCTTTCTGCAATTTTAGCAATCGAGTTCCTTCTCTTATCTTTCATTCCTTCTTTCTTCTGTTCTGCTTTTTGATTTGCAAAACAGTAGCTATGCCGCGCTACAATTATCCAACAATAACAGCATATGCAGAGTTCAAGTATGAAAGGCTCCCCTCGTTTTGTTATCTTTGTGGGCATCTTGGGCATGTGGACTTCTACTGTGGTTTAAGATCGGAGAAGCAAGCTTCGGACCTTGTTTTCCAGTGGAATGATGATATTGTGGCTCCGATACAGCCGAACACTCCTGTCACAAGCTCTTGATTGCGCTCAGAGGATGGTGGGAAATTAACAAAGGACAGATATCAATTTGGGGCCTTAAAAATACCATATCCCCCTAAGCAATCTCCGACCTCCATCGTCCATCATCCTTCGGACAAGGTAGTGGGGAAAAAGAAATGTGTTGAGTATGGGACTGGGCTGGCTGAACGGAACCACTTACTTGAAGGGGCGACTTCGATAGCTATGGACCATGATTTGGAGACTGAGCAAAATCCAATGTGTGTGGATGAAGGTAAGAAAATGTAGCTGTAGGAAAACCGACATCTTTGTATCGTTTCTGGCAACACAGATTCGACTGGCACACAGCTCTTACATAGCTTCTTGCAAGACCATTTCTCAAAGGCAGGCATTGCTCCGCAGGCCCACCGATCACCATGAAACTCTTTAGCTGGAATTGTCGGGGACTTGGCAACCTCCGTACAATGAGGTCTTTGAAAGAGTTAATCTATCGCCATAAACCTTCGATCATCTTTCTGATGGAAACTATGATGGAAGCATCTCGGTTGGATACTATCAAAAGGATTTTGGGATTTGATTCTTGTTTTGGAGTGGATCGTTTGGGTAGAGGGGGAGGTCTTGCTCTTCTTTGGAACAAGGAGGTGCAGGTCAACGTACGGTCTTACTCGAATAATGTCATTGACGCTGTTATTTTTGGTATGGAAGGGGTAGTTAGAGATTGACCGGATTCTATGGTTTCCCCGAGAGACAACGACATACTGATTCTTGGAATCTTCTCCACTCATTGGCTTCTCAAAGCTATGACCAATGGCTTTGTATGGGAGATTTTAATGATCTGCTTTCACCCATGGAGAAACAAGGGGGAGTTGAACATCCTAACTTTCTTTGCTCGGGTTTTAGAAGTGCTTTACAGGATGCTCACCTTTTTTAGGTACCCCTCTCGGGTTCTTTGTTTACGTGGGAACGACATATTGGGCCCAATATAGTAGTGCGGGAATGATTGGACCGAGCTGTAGCCACTAGTGATTTCCTTAGCCATTTTATAGACTATATCTACTTTTCCATTGTTACTACTGTTTCGGACCATATGCCCCTTATTATTATTCTTGCGATATCTTTCCACACATAGAGTCGAAAGAGGTTTAGATTGGAAAATTCCTTGCTCCTTGAATTTGCTATTATGAACGTTATGAAGGAAGTGTGGAGGGAGCCGGGGTTAAGTTGTACAATGGCCAAAAAGCGCTCTTGTTGTGTGGCATTGGACGCATGGGGTGGTAGTCTTAATTGGGAATTAATTAAACAGAAGAAGGAAGTGGGAGCTGCATTAGAAGTATTGTTGGACAGTCGTAGTCAAGATGATAATGTCGAAGTAAGGAGATTGAAGGCTAAATATAATCGGTTACTTGAGCACGAAGAAGTTCGATGGAGGCATAGAGCGAAGGCACTTTGGTTGAAGGATAGCGATAGAAATTCTAAATTTTTCCATTCCCAAGTCAATGTGCGACGGAAAGCTAATCGAATCATAGCCTTAAGAGATAGTTTGAATAACCAGGTGTTGGATTTGTAAGGCATGCAAGCAATAATGGGGCAATATTTTTCAGATCTGTTTGGTGAAGAAGCAGTCGATTATAGCTAGGTCGAACATGATGTCCCACGTCGTGTAACCCAAACAAACAACAAGCGGCTTCTAGCTCCATTCTCGAAGGAGTAGTTTAGAGTTGTACTCTTTCATATGCTCCTAGATAAGTCTCCTAGCCCAGATGGACTAACCTAACCTTCTATCAGAAGTTTTGGGAGGTGATCGGTGATGACATTGTCAAAGACTGTACTATATGGCTTATGTCAGGTACTTTTCCTGCTACGTTGACAGATACATTAATTGTTTTAATTCCTAAAATTGTGCATCCTAAATATGTGAAAGACCTAAGACCTATAGCTTTATGTAATGTCCTGTACAAAATAGTGTCTAGGGTCTTAGCCAATCGGTTGAAGCACATCCTTCCTCACATTATTTCTGAGTACCAGTCTGCGTTTGTCCTAGGACGATTAATATCTGATAATGTGTTAGTGGCTTTTGAATTAATTCATGGGATGAAAGCCAAAAAAGGAGGGTCGGGACATGTTGTGTTGAAAATTGACATCTCCAAGGCATATGATAGAGTAGATTGGGGCTTCCTTGAATCTATGATGACTTCTTTGGGCTTTGATGCGAGGTGGATCAAATTGATGATGCTTTGTATGAGGAATTTCAAGTATTTGATTTTGTTAAATGGGGGTGAGCTTGGCCCTATTATTCCCAGTAGAGGTATTCGTTAAAGGGGTCCTCTTTCTCCTTACCTCTTCATTATTTGTGCAGAAGGTCTATCTTGCCTCCTTAATCAAGGCGAGAGACGAGGTTCCATTCATGGGTGTCAGGCTAGCGCTCGAGGACCCCGAATATCTCATCTATTCTTTGTCGATGACTCATTGCTCTTTTTTATAGTCTCTAAGATAGAATGTGGTGCCCTTCAGAGCATTTTGAAGGACTATGCAGCAGCTTCAAGTTAGTCTATCAATTATCAAAAATCAAGCATTTTGTTTAGTCCTCGTGTTAGCATTGATGAGAGAAGAAAATGCTCCGATATCGTTGGGGTTTACACCCCTTTAAATCAGGAGAAATATTTGGGGCTGCCATCTTTTATTGGGAGAAGCAAGAAACATATCTTCAATTATATCAGAGATAAAGTTATGGCATAGGGTGAATGGTTGGCATCATAGATTTTTATCAAGAGCTGGTAAGGAGGTCCTCTTAAAATCTGTTGCTCAGGTCATTCCTTCTTACTGTATGAGTGTGTTTATGATCCCTAATTCGATTTGTGAGAAATTGCAAAAAAATCATGAACTCGTTCGGGTGGGTTATGAAAAAGGAGGGGGGGACAAATCTTCACTGGATGTCCTGGGACCGAATGTGTGACAGCAAAGCTGATGGAGGCATGGGCTTTAGAGGCTTAAGGTGACACAAGAAGCCATGACAGTGGAGAACAAGGTGTCACATGGCAAGACAAGCTTACTTTGCAAAGTAGTCCAATTACAACACAACAAGCGTCAAGGCTTAAACAAGAAATGCAAGCTTTTGTTCAAGCCCAATCACAAGTCAAGTATATGAGGAAGCCGAAACACCAAGGCACGCCCAAGCCTGTGACTTTATTAAAATAGATGTTGGAAGAGGCTAGCACTTAGCCATTTAAGCTCATTTTTTTATAATTTGGGCTTGTTATTTATTTTCTCTTATTTTAGGCCCAAGTACTTAAAGGACTTATTTATTTGTTTTAA
>JANITX010167989.1:0-13140 GCA_027564395.1 Erythroxylum ulei
CATGACTTGCTCAGATTAAGTGTTAATCTAAGTGGCCAACATAACCGGGAACCTAATGGGTCACACGCATAAGAGTGATTCGGAGAATTCGTAAAATAGTTTTGGACAGAGATCCAATATATGGAGAGCAATAGGACAAAATGGATCCCGATGAGATCGGGGTATGTCCCGATGAGATCGCGACATCGATATTGCTGAAAACGGTTTCCGGTGTTTTTTCCATACCGGGACCCGTAGGCCGGTAGGACCGACCCCAGTGTGACTGGACCACTTCAGCATAATATATATATATCTTATTAATTAATTAAGTAATTAATATATATATATATATATATGCATCGTCCACGGTGATAAAAGGAGAAGGAAGCTTAATAAGTCAAAGATAATGATTACATACATTAGTTAATTATTATACATCATCAACGTGGAAAGCTTCCCTTCATTAGGTTTTTAATGTCTTTAAGGAGTTAAAGACATGTGGACAAAACAAAAAATAGCAGATGATGGTCGTGAATTAGGATGTGAGGGTTTAAGGCTTAATGGTTAAGTCTTCTTACAAAAAAGGAAGTGAATTTCCAAGGTTTTCCTCTCAACATCCACGATTCTTCCTCTTCTCCAAGGGTTCATCGTCTCCTCCTTAGCTCTCCAAGAATAAGGTAAGATCTAGCAGTCTTCACTTTATTCTAGCTATTCCCGGGTCAAAGAGTTTGCCCCGGTTAGGTTCTCCGACCTCTGCGTGGATACCGTTAGAGACGGTCTCCTTTGGTCGTTATGGTTTGACTTCGATATATAGACACATGGATCCTGGCTTTCGGGAAGGTCCCGGAACAAAAATTTTTGTTTTTCCGCACCGTGTGTATGTGATGCACACACCGGGATTTTTCCTACACTTTCTTCATCTTGTAGAGGGTAGCACAATCCTTTTTTTGCTCCCTTTATTGATGATAGATCAAGGGCCCTCCTTTCGACGTTTCAGTGACTCATAGGGCTTCCCTCAGCTCAATCTTTTTGGTTCTTGAGAATGATCGCCACCTTTCCTAGGATTAGAATTATTTTTCCTGCCCGATGGGTGGACATCCATCACTGAATTTCATCGGTATTTTATTTTTATTATCAACTTTAGGCATCTCCTTAAATTTTTTATTTTCACTTTCATTTAGATATTTTTGTTATATTTTAAATCCTAAAAATTATTATGAGAATTTTATTTTCCATTTTTAAACCTTATAAATGACTCTAAGAAATTGTATTTTTCATTTTAAGCCCTATGTTAACGGCCTAAGCAATCAATTATATGTTTTGTTATTTAACTTTTAATTCATACATGTTCCATTCCCAAAATTTCAAACTATGTTAGACCTAGTTAACCACTTATACGGGTAGAATATGATACCTAATAGCTTTTATATTTTACATCATAGAACTCTCTTTTAGTAAGAAATTTATTTTCTTTCCTTAAGTTTTTATCTACATTTCTTCAATAAAATAGGATGATGGATCCATTATCTTTTTTTACCACCTTTAATTTTTAATTGAATATATTTTGAATTAGTCATAGTGTATCAGTAACAGACGTCCATGATAACGGAGCAGTACATTAAGAAAAGGAAAAGAGAAAATTGGTGGGAAATTAAAAGACAAAAGGAGGAGGATAATTAGTCAAAAAGGCAAAGCATGACGAATCTAGAATTAAGCTCTTTAAAGAAAAGAAAGAGCATCTCTCTCATTTTCATAATAATAAAGAGAAAATTGAAACTTCCTATTGTTAGTTATTTTTTGTCTAGTTGCAAAAAATCATGTTAATAATAGTTACAACATTTTTACAAGTGTAAACAAATAAAGATTGATTCATAATTAACATTTCTTAATAATATTTTAAATTTTTTACTATTTTAAAATATTATAAAAGTCAATCAATAAATAAAATTGATTTTTATCTTTCTTAGCAATTATAGATTGATATATATTTTTCATTAATAAATTTTGGTTATATATATTTTTCAATTAGAGACATAAATTTAAATATTATGTTAAAAGTATAATAATTAACATTATTCAACATTTTAATCCTTAATGGCATCCAAGAGGGGGTGAAATGGGTGTTTATAAAATTCAAGAAGGTCAAACTAAGACGATGCAGAAGGTCAAACTAAGACGATCAAACTAAGGCAATGCAGAAGGTCAAACTAATTACAGAAGGTCAAACTAAGACGATCAAACTAAGACAATCAAACTACGACGATGCAGAAGGTCAAACTAAAATGATTAAACTAAGACGATGCAGAAGGTCAAACTAAGACAATGATACTCCAACTGGGTCTTCCTTAATCCCCAAAAGTTCTAAATCACTTTCTACACTCTCCAGAGCATCTCCACTCATAAGGACCATAACTTTCGACTTAGATGCCCAAAAATTTCATGCCATAAACTGTTGGAAAGATAAAAGAAAGACCTTCAACTTTCTAGAAGATAACTTTGCCTAACTCAGCCCAGATCAACCTGGATATTTCCCTGAAGTCAGTACACGAATTTTCCCCTTATGTCACCTTGAGAATCATGGGCAAAAACAAAATCATAAGCCATTAGCATCAAAAGATTGTAGTTTTTACAAAGCTTTCCCATACATCAATGTTTCAAAAATCTCAAAATACAAAAGATACACGAACAATAAATTGCTTAAAATGCAACTAAAGCCTTGATTTACAAGATTAGCTTAAATTACAACAACGTTTCAAAATTGGAGTGATGCCTTGGCCCTTGACTACTCAATCTCTTGCTCATCACCTGCTTATGGGGAGGAAAGTGGGGGTGAGCTTAAAGCCCGTGAATAACAATCTTATAGTTTGTAACAAGCAAAGAGATTTTTAAAATATTTTCAATGCAGAAATTCATGTGTGTGCAAATCATGAATGCATTACTCTAACCAACTTGTCATGAACACATAAACACATCAAATGGTTTAGGTAAGGCCAAAACATGACACACTACACCTTTCCAATGAAATGGTCCTGTGTAGTCGTGAATTCTTGAGGGAGTCCTTGAGGCAGCTCCATGCCACTAGCGGGCAGGCGGGAGATGCCTATACTTGGGTCAACGTGCACATGACAGTTCTTAAGGGACTACCACAAACCCGTATACCACATAGATTTCAAAATTTTGTAAGCTTGATGCCTAAAAGGGTACATTTTCTTGAAAACTTGCTTTTCATATGCTAGTTATGTCTTAAAAACCACTTCCAAAAGCATGGTTTCATAATCATGCATCATTTCAAAGAATCATTTTGTAAACAACTTTTCATAAATCATCACACAAATCATGTTTAAGCATGTAGGAAAATCTTGCAGCATTTAACAACATTAAATGCACATGAATGAGGTGGTTGCAAATTTATTTATTGTCATTTATTGACAAAAAAATTTTATTAGCTTATCACCTAACTATAAAAGTGAAACCCACCTTGAAGTCCTTGACTATGCCTTGTTCAAATATACCTCTCCTCTTATCCTTCTTGATTTTCTTCAACATTGACAAAAATCCCAAATCAAAGGATCTCAAATTGAAAAACCCAAAGAACCAAATGCATGAAATTGATCCTGGAATACTTATACTATAACGTCCCATTACTTGTGGGAAGGCTAGAATGGTAAATGTGAGTGATAAATGAGAGTTAGAGATGCACTTCCATGTTCATGTATAATATGCCATACACTTATATATGAATAGTGAATTTATCTGCATATGAAAATCATTGTACATGCACTCATGCATAATTCTGGGTATAATTGGAATGATTTGTGAATTTTTGCAAATTAATGAATGTTTTTACATTGGAAATTTTACAGGTTAGTTGAATTGTGATATTTTTTAATTTTGATGAATTTAGGAAATTTTAGAATTTTTATGGATAATAGAAAAAAGAGAGAGAGGAAGAAAAAGGGAATCAAAAGAATATTGGGGATAATTGGATTGTAAAGATAATAGTTGTATTGGAAGGAGGAGAGCTAAATGGAGTTAGTTTGAAAAGAAACTAAGTTAGATTTTAGTCATTCAGAAAATGACAAGTGTCATTTAGGCTTTTTGTACTTTTGCTAGAAGTAGGTTATAGTTCTTTGAGAGTTGACAGGTTAAGTCTTGTCTAAGTTCCCTCTTCCTTATCATCTTCTTCAAATTATCTTCCCATACACAGAGTTTTCCATCAAACACCTTCTAAGAGATTTTTATGTTTTTCCTTTCCTACACTAAACCTACTTTGCAAAATCGTGTGGAATAAATCCTTTAGGGCTTGAAGTATGAAAATCGTGTGGAGTTTAGGGCTTGAAGATTTTTTTTCAGCAGGTAAGTGATAAATAAATCCTTTAGAGTTGAGGATTTATGAAATAAATTTGATAAGTTACTATCATCTGCATGGAAAATGGAATTTACAAGTTTGTTCATATATACTGTGTTGTTGGGGATGAAAATTTTGGTTATAGTGTTAATTAATGTCTTGAAAGATTATAAGCGATTAGGTGTCGTAAAATACTAGAGGTTTGAAAAACTGGAAAATGATCACTGAGTATGCCTCAGTCTTTTAGCCACAACGTTTTCTCTAGTTGTCCTAATGAGATGATTCTTAATTTGGATTGAACTAGAGATATATGGCTACATTTCGTATGAATACATCGAATTTCAATTCTATCTCTAGGAATCTTAAAAGTTCTCATGAAGTTGAGAACTAGGTGCAAGAAGTAAAGAGCTGATTGTAAAATTCGTGTTCTGACTTCGGGAGAAAATCTGGCTTTAATATAAATAGATGTTAGCAAAGTTGCCTTTTGGAAGTTTTAGAACTTTCTTCTATCTTTCCAACAGTATATAGTATGAAAATTTTGGACATTAGAGTTGGAAGTTATGATCATTATAAGTGGAGATGTTCTAGAGAGTACAAAACTGAGACGAAGTTTTTGAGACGTAGTTTTGAGACGAAGTTTTTGAGAGGAAGTTTTTCAGAGGAAGTTTTTGAGACGAAGTTTTGAGACGAAGTTTTGAGATAAAGTTTTTGAGACGAAGTTTTGAGACGAAGTTTTTGAGACCAAGTTTTTTAGACCAAGTTGTTTAGATGAAGTTTTGAGATGAAGTTTTTGAGTTGAAGAAAAAGTGAGATGATACAAATGTCAGGAGATAGAATTGGTCTTCTAGGTCTTCATGAAAGTTGTAGATCTAGAAGGAATCTTTACAATAGTCTAAAAACGAAGGCAATCCGACATCTGTAGTGAGAGTTATGGTAATTGCGCCAAGGAATGCACAATATGAGTAAAGATATGAATATGTTGGATTCTTTTGGCGATAACTTCTTCTCTAGACACCCAAATGACTTGATTCTTGAACCATTGGATTCTTAAGACATTGATATAAATTGTCACCAAGAATCATAGCTATCTAAAATGAATGGAGAAAGATTGAGTGAAAAGAGTGGGACGGGTACAGTGAGTATGCTCTTAAGTAATATGAACTGGTGTTATTCCACTGAAAATACTTCGGTATTTTGATGATTCTGGAGCTCTACTAATCCAAATGAAATGATTTTTGTTTTGTGGTAAACTAAATACACGGGGATACAAATGGTATGAAGAAATTGAAATCTAATTCAGTCTCTAAGATGTTTAAATTCCAGATAGAAATTTTCCAGAATTATCATGATCATGCATTGTACATAATTCATGCCATACCTATGCATTTTTGAATAGTTATGATGGTGCAAATTTTATATTGTGTATATTATTTTTTATAAAGGGAAAACTGGATCGTCAACCTCTAGATGTTGCTGGATCTTCTAGGCATTAGCTTCGGGAGTGGCTCGTGAGTCAATCTAGACGTTTTCCCAAGATTGATTTGTTCTGATTGGTTTTGATTTGTTTACACTTCCATATTATTGAAATGTTTGTGATCTGATTTTGAATTCCAGACTTGAAGTCCGAGGAGTATAATAGTTGGATATGTATTAGAAGTGTTTGGATTCGTGGTGAAATTTTGTATTTTATGTGTATTCTCAGGAAAGTTGAATGTCGAACTTAGGTCCGATGAATGTGAGTTTCTGATTTAACATCATATGTGATATGACATGATCAGTATGTGGTGCATTTCATAAAATGCATGCTCAAATAAAGGCGTTGTGACTTGAGTAGCCAGTTGGAAGCACTTCCACATAGAGCTTTGCTTTGTGAACTCTGATTCTGCATGTAGAGCTATGCTCCGTGAACTCTGTTCTAACTGAGCCCTATAGGCCAGTATTTGTGTAAGTGATTGGCATTTCGTCCCAACAATAAGAATGAACAAGAGTTTCATGCATATAATATTATAAGACTGAAGATCATGAATGGTTTGTAAGGTGATATTGAATGACTATGTGACATGCCAAGATATGTGAGTATCTGAACAATAAATGTATGCTTAAAATGAGTAATTATGAAAAATGTGATATATGTATAACATCTGGTGAATTCATCAATGGTGGTTCACTCATTAAGTTCGCAAAACTCATCAAAATTGCAGCGTTGTCTTTTTAGGACCGAGTGATGACTCTAGCTATTAAGGGACTCTACTGCCTTGTAGATTTTGTTTTGGCAAGAGAAGTCATGGCTCAAAGGTCGGTTAGCTAGGATTTTTGGGTGGCATAGATAGATTTGATATATTTTCCTCTTTCATGTAGTACTTTTGTGCTAGGCTTTGTTGTTGTACATGTAGTGAAGGTCGAAAGACACAATGTAGACTTACGATTTTGGGAAATGAAATGAGGAAAATTTGGTTTCAAAAATATCGTTATTCTCTTATGATGCTTCCTAAGCAAAATAATGTTATGATGCCATATGAAGTGAGTGTAGTGATCGCACGTAGCTCGCCATTTTTGTAGAATATGTACTGGAATGACCTTCGGGCGTCCCGGTGTGTACCCTGCAGTAAGGTGGTGCTAAATTTAGGTGGTATCAGAGCATGGTTTGGCATCTGTTGGGACATATAGGAATGTTAAGCATGAAATGTTGTGAAAAATGCGGATAATGATTGAAGTTATTATTTGTTATAGGTCATCCGCTTTAGGTGATCATGTTGATCAACTAGTTGACAAGGATCTGTAGGGGCCAGTAGAGAGTCCTCGGTACCTCGAACTGAGGGGTTGCCTCATAGAGTTCCCGAGAGAAGGGAGAGGAGGTATGATAGGCTATGGAAGCAGGGAGTTGTGGACTTCTATGGCAGCACAGACCCTGCTGAGGTCGAGGGATGGTTAGAGTGGACAGAGATAGTATTTGATTAGATGGATTGCGAGCCAGATGAGAGGTTTGACTATACAGTGTCATTACTGCAGGGCCTAGCATATCAGTGGTGGAAAACTGTTCTAGGCAGTACCACCCGGCGTTTCCAGATGAAATGGGAAGACTTTCTGAGGGTCTTTAGAGACAACTACATGCCCAAGATCTATTTGGACACAAAGATGCAGGAGTTCTTGGAATTGAAGCAAGGTAGGATGTCAGTGGCCTAGTATAAGGTCAGGTTTAATGAATTGATGGGTTATACTACTACTCTAATCCCTACAGAAGAAGACAAGTGTAGGAGGTTTAAGAATGGACTTAATATGGAGATCAAAACAAGGTTAGCGCGGTCAGATATGGGCACTTTCATTGAGCTGAGAGTTGCCTCTATTAGAATTGAACACTTGGTGAGGGAGAAACAAGCAGAGACTGGGCAAGGGTCTAGAGGAAAGAGGCCTAGTGAGAAGCAGGGCAGTTTTGCCAGGAGCTTCAACAAGCGCCAGAATAGACCATTCAGATCCTCAGGTGGATCTAGGTAGTCAGGATCTAGACCGAGGGGCAGGATGTCACAAACTGGTAGTGAGAGAGGCTCAGCATAGAATCAACTTCCAGTTGGTGAGTATTGTGAGAGAAGGCATGGTGGTGAGTGTTGGAGAATGCCTGGGGCTTGTTTTAAATGTGGCTCCATGGACCACTAGATTAGAGATTGTCCAGCTACTTTAGGGACTCAGACTGTTGTCAGTAGGCGATCTGGGAGTAATACAACAGTTCAACAGAGCAAAGGTGGAGGATCTGGATAGGGCAGCCGACCACAGTCCCAAGCTAGGGTCTATGCTATAACCCGCAGGAGGCCCAAGACTCACCAGATGTGGTTATAGGTGCGCTTCTTGTTTATGATTTGGAGGCATTTACACTATTAGATCTAGGATCCACGCACTCCTTTATCGCACCGCATTTGGCATGTAGATTGCATTGTGATAGGGAGTTACTACAGTATAGATTAGTGGTGAGTACGCCAATAGGCAGTACTACTATTATTGGTGAGGTATGCAAGGGGTGCTTAATCAGGATTGATCAAGCAGAGTTGGAGGCAGACCTGATAGTATTGCAGTTGAGGGAGATAGATGTGATCTTAAGCATGGATTGGCTCACTTTCCATAGGGCGATCATGAACTGTTATACCAAGGAGGTAGTATTGGAATCTCCTGGTCAGCCAAGCGCAGTATTAAGAGGAATTAGTCAGGCAGTGCCAGCCAGGATGACATCCTTCATGAGTGCATTGAGGTTGATGCAGGGAGGATGTGAGGCTTATCTGGCCCATATCATTGACACTAGGGTTGAGCAGAGTGTACAGGACATTCTAGTGGTTAGGGACTTTCTGGATGTGTTTTTCGAAGAGCTACCTGGTTTACCACTAGATCGGGAAACGGAGTTCACGATTGATCTAGTTTCTAGTGCTGCTTTTATATCTATTCCTCCATATAGGATGGCACCTATGGAACTGAAGGAGCTGAAGGCTTAGCTTCAGGAGTTACTAGAAAAGGGTTTTATTAGACCCAGAGTTTCACCTTAGGGAGCTCTAGTGCTATTTGTGAAGAAAAAGGATGGGACTTTGAGGTTGTTCATCGATTATAGGCAACTGAATCGAGTGACAGTGAAGAACAAGTATCCGTTGCCTAGAATAGATGACTTGCTGGATCAGTTACAGGGAGCCCAAGTGTTTAATAAGCTAGATATGAGATCAGGGTATTATCAGTTGAAGATAGCAGAGGCTGATATACCTAAGAGTGCATTCAGGAGCAGGTATGGGCACTATGAGTTCTTAATGATGCCGTTTGGGTTGACTAATGCCCTGACAGCTTTTATGACCTTGATGAATAAGGTGTTTCAGCCCTACCTGGATCGATTTGTGATAGTGTTCATTGATGATATCTTGGTGTATTCGAAGAGTAGAAAGGAGCATGTTGAATACTGAAAGTCATTTTACAGATTATGAGAGAGAAGCAGTTGTATGCTAAATTCAGTAAGTGTGAATTTTAGCTGGATCAGGTTGTATTTCTGGGGTATATAGTGACTGGAGATGGCATACAGGTAGATCCGAAGAAGATAGAGGCAGTGATGAATTGGAAAGCTCTGAGGAATGTATCAGAGATCCGAAACTTCCAAGGATTGGCCAGGTATTACCGGAGATTTGTCGAGGGGTTTTCTCTGATCTCAGCCCCTCTGAATAAACTTATGAGGAAGAATGTAGTGTTTAGATAGAGTGATGAGTTTCAGAAGAGCTTTGAGGAGTTGAAACATTGGTTGACTACTGCACCGATGTTGGCTATTCCATCGGGGACTGGAGGTTATGTAGTGTATAGTGATGCATCGCATCAAGGATTGGGATGTGTATTGATGCAGCATGGCAAGGTGATCGCCTATGCATCGAGACAATTAAGGTCTCACGAGATTAATTATCCTGTACATGATTTGAAGCTAACTGCAGTGGTATTTGCTCTAAAGATTTGGAGACATTATTTGTATGGAGAGACTTTTCAGATATATAAAGATCATAAGAGTTTGAGATATTTGCTAAGTCAAAGAGAGTTAAACTTGAGGCAGAGGAGATGGATTGAGTTATTGAAGGATTATGACTGCACTATTGAGTACCACCCGAGGAGTGCTAATGTGGTGGCAGATGCTTTGAGCAGGAAATCTAATATCAGTGCAGTTTAGATTCAGTTATCGGGGTTGCCCAATTTGATTCACTTGAGAGCTCTGAATGTAGAGTTGAATATGGAGCAAGATAGGGCCTTGATTGCTACATTGAAAGTGATACCAATGCTACATGACAGAATCAAAAGAGTACAGAATAAAGATCCTGTTATGGTCAAGCTTATGGAGAAAGTAAAGATGAATCTGGATTCCAAGTTCGAATTGAGGGATGAGACATTATGGTTGAGACAGAGGCTGTGTATGCCTAATGTGGATGATTTGAGGAAGGAGATTCTTGAGGAAGCTCATATGGCTGCCTATGCGATGCATCCTGGTACTACCAAGATCTATAACACACTGAAGCAGCATTTTTGGTGGCCTAGAATGAAGAAGCAAGTGGCAGAATATGTATCTAGATGTATCACTTGCCAGCAAGTTAAAGCTGAGCACCGGGCTCCGGTAAGGAAGCTCCATTCGTTGCCCATTCCGGAGTGGAAATGGGAACGAATTACAATGGACTTCATCATGGGTTTGCTAAAGACTCCGAGGTAACATGATGTTATATGGGTCATAGTAGACCGGTTGACTAAGTTGGCCCACTTCTTACCAGTGAAAGAGATTAACTCACTTGATCAGTTGGCCTGGAAATATGTGAATGAGGTGGTGATACTACATGGAATTCTAGTGTCTATAGTATCAGACAGGGATCCCAGATTTACTTCAAAGTTTTGGAGGAGTTTATAGTCTGCTATGAGTACTAAGTTGAACTTCAGTACAACATTTCATCCTCAGACAGATGGATAGAGTGAGAGGACAATCAAGATTGTTGAGGATATGCTCAGAGCTTGTGTATTGGAGTTTAGAGGAGTTTGGGATCAATATATGACATTGATAGAGTTTGCCTACAACAACCATTACCACAGTAGTATCGGAATGGCACCGTATGAGGCACTGTATGGTAGAAAATGTCAGTCGCCATTGTATTGGGATGAAGAGGGCTTGAGAATGGTGGAAGGCCCAGAGTTGATATAGGATATAGTGGATAAGGTAAAGTTGATCCGAAGCCGAATTAAAGCGGCTCAGGATAGGTAGAAGAGTTATGTGGATCAACACCGACGTGATGTGGAGTATAGTATTGGAGACAGAGTATTCTTGAGAGTGTCACCATGGAAAGGAATTTTAAGATTCGGTAAAAAGGGCAAGTTGAGCCCTAGACACATTGGTCCTTATGAGATCATTGAGAGGATAGGACCTTTGGCCTATAAGTTGGCTTTATCGAATGAGATGTCTCAATTGCATAATGCATTTTATGCGAGTATGCTCCGAAGATACCGATCGGATCCGATGCATGTGATACCGGCTCAAGAGATTGATGTTGCTAGTAACTTAAGCTATGTTGAAGAGCTAATCAAGATTGTGGGATCGCGGATCAAGCAGTTGAGGAACAGAGTCATTCCATTGGTAAAAGTCCTTTGGAGGAACCACTCAACTGAAGAAGCAACATGGGAGACAGAGGAACATATGAGGAGACAATATCCCCACCTGTTCAAGCAAACAGGTAAGAATTTCGATAACGAAATTTCTTTAAGAAGGAGAGAGTTATAACATCCCATTACTTGTGAGAAGGTTAGAATGGTAAATGTGAGTGATTAATGAGAGTTAGAGATGTATTTCCATGTTCATGCATGATACGCTATACACTTATACATAGTTGTTGCACATGAAAATAATTGTACATGCACTCATGAATAATTTCGGGTATAATTGGAAGGATTTGTGAATTTTTTAGAATTATGAATGTTTTTATGTTGGAAATTTTATGGGTTTGTGGAATTGTGATATTTGTGAATTTTGGTGAATTTAGGAATACATTTTGGAATTATAGAAAATAGGAAAAAGAAATCAAAAGACATTGGAGATAGTTGGATTGTAAAGATGAAAGTTAAGGGAATTAGTTTCAAAAGAAACTTAGGTAGACTTTAGTCATTAAGAAAATGACAAGTGTCACTTAGGCTTTTGTACTTTTGCTAGAAGTAGGTTGCTATTCTCTGAAGTCTTGCCTAACTTCTTGCTTCCTTATCATTTTCAAATTTTCTGCCCATATACAGAGTTTTTCCATCAAACGCCTGCTAAGAGATTTCTATGCTTTTCTTTTCCTACACCAAACCCACTTTGCCATTTGTGCCCTCTACCCTAAGAAAAACTAGAAGCTGGTCATTGTACTCAGTGAAGTACAGAAATCGTGTGGAGTATAGGGCTTGAAGAGTTTGGAGTTTTCAGTAGGTAAGTATTGAATAAATCCTTTAGAGTTGGGGATTTATGAAATAAATTTGATAAGTTACTATCATCTGCATAGAAAATGGCATTTACTTGTTTGTTTATAAATACTGTGATGTTAGGGATGAAAAATTTGGTTATAGTGTTAATTTGATGTTTTGAAAGATTATGAGCGATTAGGTGTTGTAAATTATTGAAAGTTTGAAAATCTGGAAAATATTCACTGAGTATGCTTTAGTCTTTTAGCCACAACGTTTTCTCTAGTAGTCTAAACGAGATGATTCTTAATTTAGATTAAAATGGAGATATATGGCTACATTTCGTATGAAGACATTGAATTTCAATTCTATCTTTAAGAATCTCAAAGTTGTCATGAAGTTGAGAACTAGGTGCAAGACATTGAGAGCTGATTGTAAAATTCATGTTCTGACTTCGGGAGAAAATCTGGATTAATCCAGATAGATTTTGGCAAAGTTGCCTATTTATAATTGTAGATCTTTCTTTTATCTTTCCAACGGTATATGGTATGAAAATTTTGGACATTGGAATTAAAAGTTATGATCCTTATAAGTGGAGACGTTCTGGAGGAAAAAAAATGAGACGGAAGTTTTGAGACGATACAAATGAGACGATAGTTTTGAGACGATAGAAATGAGACGATAGAACTGAGATGATAGAAATGAGACGAAAGGAAAGTGAGACAATGAAAAAGTGAGACGATGCAGAAGTTAGAAGATAGAATTGGTCTTCAAGGTCTTCATGAAAGTTGTAGATCTAGAAGTCCTCTTTCCAATAGTCCAAAAATGAATTCAATCCGACATCTGTAGTGAGAGTTATGGCAATTGCGCCAAGGCATGTACAATATGAGTAAAGATATGAACATGTT
>JANITX010168008.1:0-13138 GCA_027564395.1 Erythroxylum ulei
TGGAAACTTGTAGCTACTTCAATACTTCTTTCGGTGTTTATGTTTAAAGCAATTTGATTTCTAAGGGTATAATCATCATAACGTGAAATTGTACATGATTATAAAATGATTTTTTCTTTTTATTTTTTTTACAATAAATCTATGTTTATAATATTATTGCTCATTCTGTGAGCACTCATATTCGTTAACGTAATAGCTACCTTTAATTTTAATGTAGAACATTTAATTTCAATGTAGAACATTAATTTCAATGTGAGCACTCATATTTTGATGTTGTTTTATGCTTTATATTCCATTTTAAATATGATATGAAAAAATGGTATTATATTATCTTTCATTCCCATTAATGCAACAAACCAAACAACATTATTGGTATTAATACAGAAACCCAAGTTACAAACCAAACATCATTTTTTATTTTTCATACTCATTCTCTTTCCCTTCTACTATTATACCCATATCCATACATAACCCCGTGCTCAAACCAAACGCCCCTTAAGTGTTATTTATAGAGAATCTTGAAGAATTTTATCGCTAAACCATTGTCTTGGTAGTAACATGATCTCATATGGCGGTATAATTTAAGATACTTAAATGTTTGACTTAGTACAAGTGGGAGATTATTAGTTTATTCCTTATAGATGATCGATTAGTTGTAGTTTAGTAATAAAATAGTTTAAAGATATTCTTTATCTTAAACATATTTAGAAGTATATGATAAAGTTTATGAGATAAATGTACATTGTAAATGAATTTATACAAAGATCATAATTATGAAATTCATATTATATTTATGTATTATACCTAAATTGTTTTGTTAAGATAGTATATTAATATGGGATAAAAAGACTAACATATGTTTTGTTTCTTCCTCATGAAGAAGGTAATCAATCTCATAGACTAAAGTGTAAAGATACTTGAACAAATATGTGAGTGCTTGTTAGAGAACAAGTTTATTGAACTAACCTTACATGAGAAATCAATCTAGAACATTACTTGTATGACCATAAAAATTCTCATGATGATGATTATATAAATGCTCATTTAACTTGAGATCTCTAAAGTTATCTTATACAAGAATTGTTATACTTATGATATATTCTAGTTAAGGGTAGCTCAGTTAGAAGTCATTAGATATAATATGAACTATATGAAAATAGTTGAGTAATCAATATAAGATTCATTACCCTAAAGTAACTACGGAGAATGTTTTGTTGTTTTTTTATTATTGTTGATTTAGGAAATCCTTGTTCAAAGTGGAATCATATTTTAAAAATAAATTTTGCATGTCATTAATTGAATCAATTACTAATGATGGAGAACTAATATAATTGGACTCAAATAGAGTAGACATTATTTTCATGATCTATGTCTAACTAGAACATTAGAAGATGAAATGATTGAATTTCATGAAAAGATTAATCAAAACTACTTCGATATTCCTAAATATTTAGGTGATCATAATGCATTGCTAAATGTCAAACTTAATCTACAGATACAAATTGTTTAATTAGATAATTAAAGATAAATAAATGAGTTTAATTTATCTAATAGTAAATATAATTTACGATTATAATTTATATTTATTGCCAATATATTTAGGAATCTAATAAGTCACATACACAGAATAAGTTGAAGAGAGAAAAGTGTTGTAGTTAAGTTGAACTTGAATGTAAAGTTTAAGAAACTTTATGATTAAATATAAGATATTTAATAAATAAAAATCAATAATGAGATATTGGACCTTATTTTGGCATAATTGGTGTTTAATTAAAATTAATTGTAAATTTAATTAAAGTTTAATTAAAATTATTAAAATATCTAAAGTTTATTAAAAATAAGCTTAGGCTCCAAAGGAGCTATCATCCTTTACCTAAACCTCTCTGTAATAATTACAGAGTTCTCTTAACATATTCTATAGATACCGCTAGAAGCTTATATATTTATGCGGTTATAGTGGTTGAGATGAGTTAGTTTTAGAGATGGTTTGAGGGAAGGGCAAGAAAAATGATCAAGCTTCATAATAAAGTAAGAATTACGATTAATGCTTTATTGTGATTAATATGATAATCATTTTATAGAATTTAAAAGATTTTAGATTTTCAAAAATTCAAAATAAAAAGTTTCGTAATTATTTCACTACACGGAAGTTATAATCTTACTCCAATTTCCCAACAGTGGTGAATGAAAGTTTTTAAAACCTTACAATATATCAACTATCCGCTAACTAGTCCAATATTTTTTGATTTGCGAATAAGTTTACTCTTCTAAAAGCTTTAATTACATGAGTACTCTTTAGAATGTACATTTCATAGATTAAATTAAATTAATTTATATTAAATTTTAAACTACATTTATTATTATTAGCAAGATTAAAATAATATTGATGTTAATAATTTAAAAACTAAAAACAAAATTTAAAAATAATTATAGAAAATTTGAAGTACAATCAATCGAAGCTCTTTAACATTCATACACTTTTAATCGAGAATTTCAGATGGATAAAGTAAACAAAATGATAGAATGGTAGGAAACCATTCATACGAAGAGCAATCACAAAGAAATTGAGAATATTTGTGGGAAATTAAGAAAAGAAAGAGGAAAGAGGATGGTACATTAGCTTTTGGGTTTGAAAACAGTAAATGTGGACCAAAGCTATCATTCTCCGACGTTGACTATCCAACTGACGGTCACCATTTCAGCTACCCTCTGGTCATATTTTGTTTCGTGAAAGACATGGGATATTAGTAATTAATTGCCATTTTGCCTTTAAATTCCAGCAACAACTACGTCATCGACATAGTAATGAGCTAATTGGTTTTCTGAATGATTCGAATGGATGGTCCGATCAGGTCCAGTTATAATTACTCAGAAATTATAATAAACTACAAAAAAATCAATCAGTAACAATCCAATGGGCTTACAAGTATTCTTTGACCATATAATTAAAAATTAATAAAATTAATCAGGAGATGAACTCTACCTGGATAGAACAAACACACCAATAAAAAAATTGAGATAAAAATGGGACACAAGATTTAACTTTTAAAAGCTCCTTAATAAATATGAAAAAAAAACCATAGATAAGAATAGAAAACTTTTTACTATAAAAAAAAGATTCCAAGAGAAAGATCTCACAATCTACACTAATAATTAATACACAAGATTACGAGAAAGATATTTTGAGATTTTTAAAACCTTAAATGTATGTCTCCTTATATAGCCTTAATGAAGGCTTCTATGTTCTCTCTACCAATATGGGATTTAAGTCAACAATCTCTCAATTAGAGATTTGATTGAGAACCAATCAATCTCCATATTGTTATTTGTATCTTGTCATTTCTCTAATGTCTACTTCTCTGTCAAGTCATACAATGATCTAGACCATATGAATTTATCAGTGTTGATTGGCTTTGTTAATGCATCTGCTAGATTCTCTTTTGTATGAATTTTCTGCATTTCCATACTTCCATCTTCCACCACTTCACGAACAAAATGATATTGAACTCCTATGTGTTTAGTTCTGGAGTGAAAAATTGGATTCTTTGCAATATGCAAGGTATTCTGACTATCACAATATAAAGGAATTTTCTCTTGCCGGTGCCCAAGCTCTTCCAAAAACCTTTTTATCCAGATCGATTCCTTGCAAGCTTGTGTAGCTACCATATACTCAGCTTCTATTGTAGATAATGCTACAACTGTCTATAGTTTAGATACCCAACTCACAACTCCTCCTACAATAGTAAACACATAGCCTACAGTGGATTTTCTCTTATCAAGATCGCCTACAAAATCAGAATCAACATATCCTTTGACAATACATTCAGATCCTTCATAACATAGAGCAGCATTTGTGGTCCCTTTAATATATCTTAGGATCCTTTTCACAACCCACCAGTGTTTTCGACTAGGATTTGCCATATAACAACTAACCTCTCCCACTGCATGTGCAAGGTCTGGTCTTGTGAAAATCATAGCAAACATTAAACTTACCATAGCTGATGCATACGGTACTCGAGATATCTGCTTCCTCTCTGCTTTACTATTAGGGCTTCTACTTAAGGATGACTTAAAATTAACAGGAAGAGGAGTAGAGATTGACATATAATATTGCATATTGAAGCGTCGCAAGATTTTCTTCAAGTAATTATTCTAAGAAAGCCAAATCTTCCTATTATTTCTTTCTCTGTAAATTTGCATCCCTATAATCTTGTTTGCTAGTCCTAAATCCTTCATTTCAAACTTCTTAGCTAACTGAGCCTTCAAATCTTGAATGTGATCCTTATTGGGGCTTGTAACCAATAGGTCATCAGCATATAACAATAATATAATAAAATCATTATTACCAAACCTCTTGAAATATGCACAAGGGTCTACACTAAATATGTTGAATCCACGACTCATTATAAAAGAATCAAATCTTTTGTATCAACATCTTGGCGCCTGTTTTAAACCGTATAAAGATTTGTTCAACCTGCAAACCAAGTTCTCTTTTCCTGGTTCTTCAAAACCTTCTGGTTGATGCATGTAAATTTCTTCTTCAAGATCTCCATAAAGAAATGCAATCTTTACATCTAACTGCTCTACATGTAGATCAAATGTAGAACACATAACTAGGACAATTCGAATTGTATTGAGACGAATTATAGGTGAAAAAATTTCGATAAAGTCGATACCTTCTTTCTGAGCATATCCCTTTACTACTAACCTTGCACGATACTGCTCCACCTGATCATCACTGTTACATTGGATCTTATACACCCATTTGTTACCAATGGGCTTCCTCCTTTGTTGTAGTGGCATAAGCTTATATGTCTTATTATTATGAAGAGCTTCTAATTCTTCCTGTATTGCTACCATCCAAAGTGATGCATCTGAGCTATTTGTTACGTTTCGGAATGTTGATGGTTCTCCATCTTCTGTTAGGAGATAGTATGCAACATTGCCCTTCATAATTTATCAAACTACCAGGTTGGGATTCTCCTTCCATGGGTTGACTGTTAAACTTCCATATTTCTGATTCAACCGGTCCTTACTCCTTATGATCTGATATAGCTTCAGTAGAATCTTTCTGCTCAGTCTTCCTTTCTTCCTGAATCGTTACAACTTCATAATTTTCTTCAAACGTGCTATTTTGATCTTTCTCTTGCAGTTTATCTTCTACAAATATGACATCTCTGCTAACGACGAGCTTGTGCGCAATAGGATCTTACAATTGATACCCCTTGACTCCATCAACATACCTTATAAATCTACATTTTCTAGACTTTGGATCTAGTTTTGTGATATCTGGGATATTATACATCATAAACACAGGACTTCCAAATGGGTGTAACTGAGAATAGTCTGCTAGTTTACCGGTCCACATCTCCATCGGTGTCTTCAGATCAATCGATCTTGTTGGTGATCGATTAATCACATAATAGACGGTCTTCACTGCTTCTGCCCAGAAAGGCTTTGTCGTACTTGCAGTTCTTAACATGACTCTAGTTCTTTCAATCAAAGTTTTGTTCATTCGCTCTACCACTCTATTTTGTTGAAGAGTCTGAGGCACCGTGAATTGACATTTGATACCTTCTTGATTACAAAAATTAATGAAATCATCACCAGTATATTCTCTACCATTATCAGTCCTGAGGCACTTGATTTTCTTCACCGTCTCTAACTCCATTTGTGCTTTAAATGTTGTAAAGGTTGGAAATACATCTCCCTTTCTCTTAATAGGATACACCCAACATCTTCTGGAATAATCATCAATAAAGGTCACAAAGTGCCTTGCTTCACCTAGAGACATAACTAGTGCTTGCCATACATCAGAGTAAATCAATTCTAGAATATCTTTACTTCTAAAATTCGATGTATTAAATGTCAATCTATGTTGCTTACTTGTAACATAGTGCTCACATAAGGGTGATGATACCTTTATGAGACAAGCGAATAGTTTCGGCTAAGCAAGATCTTTAATCTTTGTTCTGACATGTGGCCAAGTTTACGGTGCCATAATTTTTTTGCATTTTTTGCAGAACTAAGCGATGCAACCGATGCATTTGCTTATATATATGTCTCTCCCATAAACTTGTATAAGTTTACAGCTATCATTTTTACCTTCATGACTGCAAGCGCTCCTTTGATCACCTTCATGACTTCATTTTGAAGGGAGGTCTTATACCTATTTTCATCAAATTGTCCTAAAGACAATAAATTCTTTTTCAAGTCCTTCACATGTCGCACATTTTGAATAGTATGAATTATATCATCATACATCTTCAACTTGATGGTACCAATCTTAGCAATCTCCAAGGCATGGTCATTTCCTAAGTACACAGATCCTGTAGAGACAGATTTATAGGTGTGAAACCAATCTCTACAAGAAGTCATATACCACATTGCTCCTGAATCTATTATTCAAGAATCAATGAGCTCTACTTTGTCCTTGAACACCGTTGCTACTTCACTGTATAAAATTTCTCCATTGGCAACACATCCTTGAGAAGATGTTCAAAGGCCTTGTCTCCACCTTTCTTGAATCGATATTCACTTTTAAAGTGTCATCTCTTGCCACAGTTGTAAAACTTGAGATTTTTCTTACTTCTGGATTTCGACCTTCCTTGTTTGTGACTCCCAGTGGAATCACGCTCCATTGACCGTCCTCTTGTCATCAATAAAGCTTTCTCTTTATATGAACTTGTCAGCCTTTTTTCCTTGTTAATGCATCTGCTTTCTTCTTTAAGAACCTAAGCAGTAACATCATCAAACACCAAAGTATTCATGAGGATATTACTAGTTAAATTAATGATGAGTTGGTAATATGAACCTAGAAGACTTTGAATTAAAATCTCCGCACGTTCAGTTGAATTTACATTATGTCCCAACTTTGAAAGTTGAGAGTATAGAGAGGTCAGGGTATTGATATGCTCTGTTATTGAAGTAGATTAAGACATTCGGATTGTGTAAAGTCTCCTCTTCAGAAAAATTTTGATGTGAAGAGACTTAGCTTCATATAACTTTGTTAGATGATCTCATATCTCCTTGGCTGTTTTCTTTTCTTTTATACCTTGCAAGAAATCATTCTATAAAGCAAGATGTAAATCTAACATGGCCAAGACATTTATTTTTTTTCCATTTGACGTCATCTGTGAAATCCGCTAGCCTAGCACTGGTAGCCTCCAAGTAGTCATCTTTTACTAATAATACCTTCATCTTCAATTTCCATAACGAGAACTTTGTCCAATCAAACTTTGTAATATCAAATTTGGTCGACATTGCTTCTATCACAAGAATTGATTCCTACTCTCTCACGTTAAAAAGGAAAGCTGTCTCGAGTGACCTCCACTTAATATGTAATAAGAATATAGTACACTAGGAAAGTTCCCAGGAAAAGATCATAACTCTTTCCTACATGAGAAATTATTACCAGGTATTACATGATCCATTGCAAAATTTATTTGCCAATTTTTGCTAAATATTTGTAACATCTCATGAGAAACCTAATCTGGATTAACCTGATTAGTTTGTTGACTCATAGTTTTGTCCGAGTAAGAGAAAAAAGGTTTATGAGTTTTATTACGCAAAGAACGCTTATTGTTATAATTTATAAGTTTGACTTTTAGAATCGAATGTCTTTTAAAAATTCTTTAAGAACTTACTCGTATTAATTGACATAGATATTATCACTATTAAAATTTGTTGTCAATTAATTAGATTTAGTTGACCGCTTGAATGTAAGTCACTAATTTATCTTATTTGAAACACGTAAATAATATATTATTACATTGTTAATTGTTCTTTTATTTCAATACACATGCCAATATGCATACTAACCAATCCATTGAAGGACTTTGAGAAAGTTGAGAAGAAATTGGATCAAATCCAAACGAGCCTATATATAACTTGGAAATTATATCTCAACTTAAAACTTTAAAATATTGGGTTATAAGTCCTATTTTTATATATAACTCACTTTATTTATATGTCTTTTCAGACGGGTGATAACTCTAATTATGAATTTCCAACTTCCATTGCCAAGACAATTGATAATGAGAAAGCAAGGCTATCGAACTCTACATAGGAACACGTCTTCTAAGTCTGAACCAAGTGTTGCCACCAACCGAACTACTATTCCCCTAACGAATTTCAGTGATAGATTAACGGATATGCATCTATATCAGTTGAGTCTCATATCTTAAGTTGTCAAAGATGCCTCCTGGGAATATGGACCACAAGTACGTGAAAACTACTAGAGAACAGAGATAGACGAACGATAAAGTTTCCAGAAATTAGATGACATAAAGTGATGAGAAGTGATGAAATCTGAAAATTAGATGACGTAGCAAAATGAAATGGAACAACTGAATGAGATCTGCCGGACATTAATTGATGACACACCAAAAACATGTTAAGAAAATAGAAAAGTCAATGAAAAGCCGAAAATAATTACATATTTAGCGAGTTTTAGGGATTAATCACGATATACACACTTTCCCTTTCGATACGTACATGAAAATGTAGTGCCATGCGAGACGTATTGCATACTAAAATGTTCTTGAAATTCGTAAGCGCACATCAGATTTAACAAGTTCAGAGAGAAATCTTCTCACTTGCCCTTCTCTCGCGGCATATAGAACATAACAGTCTAACCACTTTAGCTACACTCCCCTTTCTTTCTCTCTCACTCTCTCCCTCTTTCAATCTTCCTCTACTGAAACAATTTCTTGATGACAAGCAATAGAGAAGTCGATCTCTATGTACCCTTACTACCCGAAATTGAAGGCCAAAATAATGATGACGAGAAAAAGGATTTGGCTTCAAGGTTCTGGATTGAAACGAAGAAGCTATGGGAAATTGTGGGACCTGCTATATTCAGCAGGGTGGTCGCCTACTCCATGAACATCATCACACAAGCCTTCGCCGGCCATCTTGGAGACGTCCAACTCGCCGCTATTTCCATTGCCAACACTGTCATCGTCGGCTTCAACTTTGGCCTCCTTGTAATTACTAAATATTTCATTTTCTTATTGTTAATCCTTGTTTGTTTGTTTGTATTATTATTATTATTATTATTATTATTATGTGATTATTTTAAAGAGTTATTATTTTAATGATTAGTTAGGAATGGCGAGTGCGTTGGAGACGTTATGTGGCCAAGCATTTGGTGCAAAAAGATATCATATGTTGGGAATTTACATGCAAAGATCATGGCTTATCCTATTCTTATGTTGCTTCCTGCTATTGCCATTATACGTTTATGCCACTCCGCTCCTTAAGTTGATGGGTCAGCCCGATGATGTGGCGGAGGAGAGTGGGTTGGTGGCTCTGTGGCTCATTCCGTTGCACTTCAGCTTTGCATTTCAGTTCCCATTACAGAGGTTCCTGCAGTGTCAGCTAAAGAACCAAGTCATAGCCTGGGTTAATCTGGTGGGTTTAGGGGTCAACTTGTTTACCAGTTGGCTATTTGTTTATCCACTGGGTTTTGGAGTGGTTGGTGCGGCGATTGCGTTAGATATATCGTGGTGGTTTCTGGCGGTTGCGATGGGTGTCTATGCTGTGTGTGGTTGGTGTCCACTGACTTGGACCGGTTTTTCTGCTCAGGCTTTTTCTGAGTTGTGGGAATTTGTCAAACTCTCGGCTGCTTCTGGTGTCATGCTTTGGTATCTCTATCTTTCTTTTCCATTCCTCCAACTCCATCGTTTTTGGATTATATTTTCAACTTGAAAAGGAAAATTGAAGTACTGATTTGCCTCCTTAAATTGGACTTTTAAGCTTTACATTATTAGAATAATGCTGGGATTATTCTTTTACCAACTGATGTCGTAAACTCCTACGGTATGTTTATATTTGGTTGGACAAATAGAATAGAATCAAATGGGACAGAATAATTTATAATAGGATGAAATTAAAATAGATGTAATATTAAAAAATTATTGCTTGGGAGGGATGGAAATGTTAATAATGTAATATAGTGAAATATTATTTAGAAGGATTTATAATATAATATAGTGAAAAGTTATTTATCATTTTATATTCCATCTAAAACTTCTCAAATCAAAGATTTTTAATTTTTACTGTTTAGGATGAAATGAGATGTAGTATGAAACTTTCATCTTTTATCTCATTCCATTCTATTTAATTACAAACTCTTATCCCAAATAATTGAATAATATTATATTTCATTTTATTCTATTTCATTAGTAAACCCCAACTAAACGTAACCTTATCACTTACCAAATTTACTTACTATAAATTTCGGGCGCAAAATTGTTAGTTCACGTCGTATTTTAAGCATAAGTATTAGTTCAAATTGAACTTTTTGTAAGGCTATTCATATATATGGTTAGTAAATTGAAATTGAAATATGTTTATATTAGGGTTGAATGTTAGATAATATATTATTGTTAGATTTCATAGAATAAAAAATCAGCAACTTTTTATTTGATTATATTGAATTATGTGTCACTTATTATGGCATTTAAATATTATGACACAATTTTATAATTAGTCTAAACTTATCTTTTAAGTTAAAGAAAAGCTGCAGAAGGAATGCATCTATTAATTTTGGTTTGCACTTCCAAAATTTTTAGAAGAGAGTTATTGATAAACAATAAAGTATTTTAACTCAAAAATTGGATTACATGGATTACTAAAATTTCAATAAGAAAAAATTAATGGCTTAATTGAACAAATTTTTGATGGTTTTTATTTCTTTTGGCATGCAGCTTGGAGAATTGGTACTATCGAATATTGATTTTGATGACAGGGCACTTAGAGGATGCCACGCTCGCTGTGGATGCTCTATCCATCTGGTAGGAGATAGTGATTTTTTTTACTTTAGCAGTAACTCAGAGTTGCATGCACTTTGCTGTTATATAAGTTACAGTTGACATTTTGATTTTACTCTGCCACATTTATAATGAATTGAAAAAAAACTTCCAAAATTTTGCAAACAACCGGACCTGAAAACTCGGTGTGGAAAATTAGTTATAATGCAGTGCCCAAGGCGAGGATCATATTACTTAGGATCACATCCACTCCACTCGACTTCTTTTCCCCCAATATTATATTGATCAGACTGTATTTTCAAGGAAAAATGTGTCAACATAATGTGTACTTTTGACAATCCTTACTGTGTTATAATTTAATGCAAATTCTTTGAATGTTGAACTTGCAGCATGAATATCAACGGGTGGGAGTTCATGATTCCTTTGGCCTTCTTAGCAGCTACCGGGTATTATCACACACTTATACCCTTTTTTCAATTTCTTTATCTGCTCCAATGACCATTCCTATCTATTGATTGTGTGAGGCAACAAATTACAATAAGAAAAATGGTATTCGTTTAAATGATATGGTTGAGATTTGCTCAAAGATTTCCTGATCCAATACAATTAACTCCGGTCATGGCATATTCAGAGTGAGGGTCGCAAATGAGTTAGGAGCTGGGAACGGAAAGGCAGCGGAATTCGCAACAAAGGTGTCAGTGCTACAATCAACTATAATTGGACTGGTCTTTTGTGTACTTATAATGGTGTTACAGGACAGATTTGCCTTAATGTTCACATCCAGTACCAATGTCCTTGAGGAGGTTAATAAACTCGCGTACCTTTTAGCCGTCACTATTCTTCTTAACAGCGTTCAACCAGTTCTGTCGGGTGATTTCTTGTTCCTGCTGTTGCATAAATTGAATACATTAATACCTCACAACTTGCGGTTATGCTGTACCTTGTCTAAGAGTGATATATATGTGTAATTGTAGGAGTGGCGGTTGGGTCAGGATGGCAAGCAAAAGTTGCGTATATAAATTTGGGCTGCTACTACATTGTTGGCCTCCCGCTTGGATTTCTAATGGGATGGGTCTTCAATTTAGGAGTTGGAGTGAGTCCAGACACAGTAGTTTACTTGGATTTTATTTTCGTTAATGTTGAGCTTGAGCGTTAAAGAAAGAGGAATAATAATAATAATGTTGTTGTTTTAATACAACCAGGGCATTTGGGGTGGAATGATTTTTGGTGGTACTGCTGTCCAGACAGTGATATTGGCCATCATTATCATAAGATGTGATTGGAAAAAGGAGGTAATTTTTAATCTAGTTTGATTTTAAATTAAAACCTACTAGATGTAGAAGATACTATAACCCGACGCTTCTTTTTGGTGCATTTGCAGGCCGAAAATGCTCTCCATCGAGTGCAGAGATGGTCAAATACAGAGACCACGTGAACAGCCAGAAGCACAACCCCCTTAGTACTGAACATGTTGCTGGTAAAACTTTTCAAGTCTTTAGTTCGGGCTAATTATTCTGTAGAGAGTTGTTGACATCATTTAGCAGAATAGAGATGTAGGTTTCTCTTTCATTTAACAGTATTTTTATAATTTGGTTCCTCTTTATCTTGGAACTTATTTTGGGAAGATTTCAATATTTCATTTCTTTTCAATCACAAAATTACTTAAGGATTTGTCATTTTTGTCAAGTCTGTATCTGAGAATATTCAAAGTCAATAACCACGGCTGATAAGAACAACATAGACTTGAACAACCGTGTACGTTCCTTAAGCCTTTGTTTGGATTGAGAGAAAGTAAGAAAAAAGAAAATAAGAGAATTACGTTTCTCTTGATTTTTATTATTTGGACAAAAATAAGTAAAGGAAAAGGGAGAGAATGGAGAAGAATAGGAGAGAAATTTGGACCAATTATATTTCCTACCAAATTGGTAGGAAAGGAAGGGAAATTGAAAACAAGATAACCCTAATATAAATAAATTACTATTGTATCTTTATTAAATCTAATAAGTAAAGATAAACAAGTTTTATAAACAAGGACATAAAGGTTTTAAAAAATTCTCGTCCATTCAATTCCCTCCTTTGATAAATTAGGAAAACAAACAAGAGAAAGAAAATTATATTTCTTTTCCATTCTTTTCTCCTCAATATTTCTTTTCCTTTCTCTCGTGCAAATAAGGATCCAAACAAAGGCTAAGAAGGCGCTTGGTTTACATAAGGTAATGAGAATGAGAATGGAAATGAATATAGTGAGTAATGGGAATGGATATAATCATTATAATTATGATGGTTGGTTAAAATGAAGGAATGATTACCATTGCCATTGATAGTGGTTGGTTTATAAAAAATATTGTAATTAATTAATTACA
>JANITX010168052.1:0-13134 GCA_027564395.1 Erythroxylum ulei
CGAGAAACAAGTAAAAACCCTTGAATTATTCATTTCCATAACAAAATTTACATTGAAAACCATGCAACATATATCACTACTTATCAAGTAATTCATAACCTTAAACATAATGAATTAATCAAATTTATCACAAATACACATAAGCACATCGGAATGTTTTGGGTGGATCCAAACAGAATGTACTACACATTTCTACATAGCGGTCTTGTGTAGTCGTGAACTTAGGGGAGTTCATGAAGGAGCTCCATACCACTAGCGGGCAGGCGGGAGAAGCCTTTTTACAAGTGCACTTGACTTACTTAGAGGACCACCATAAACCTACATAACATGCAATTCATGGCTTGAAAACCAATTGCCCAAATGGTACATTTCTAAAACTTGTTTGTCATGCACATGACATATTTCATATGCATTCCCATCAACATTTCACAATTCACCAACAAAAATCCCATACCAATCATATAGCCATTACTCAAATCATCCCAAAAGCCACAAATACAACAATTATGGAATAATTTGAAATCATTCCCATATCACTCAAAATTTATTCACAAAATTCATATACAAAAACTTATGGCACATTTTCAAACCATCTTAAAGAAAAATAAATTCACATTTTCAAACCATCTTAAAGAACACTAAATGCACATTTTCAAACCATCTTAAAGAACAATAAATGCACATTTTCAAGGTAGTTGGAAATCATTTAATTTCATATATTTGAAAGAACATTTATGGCTCATTAACTCAATTATAAAAATGAAACTCACCTTAATTCCCTTGCTTGAAAAGTTGCTCAAATGTGCCTCTCCTCTTTCTCCTCTGGCCTCTCTTGATTTTCTTTAACATTTATAGAAAATTCCAAATTAATAGACATTCAAATTGAAAAACCCAAAGAACCAAATGCATGAAATTGATCCTAGACTACTTATACCCATGCATTTCCTAAGCTCTTTGAACCAAAACCGCTTCCAAAATCCAAAAGATTAAACACAAACTTACCTTGAATCTTCACCAATCAATTTGTTTCTTGGCTCTAATGGAAGCTCTAATCGTCCTCTTCCTCTTTCCTTCTTGAACAAACTTCAAAATCACTCTTTAAGACCATGAAAAATCAAGACCTAGCTTAGCCTTCTTTCTCTCCTCTCTTTCCCCTCCAACGACACTCTCTCCCTCTTCTTTCTCTAAATTTCGTTTTTCCCTATTCAATGTAAGACAAGTGTTCTTTCTTTCCTTTAATGAAGATAAAATGACCAACTTGCCCTTCCTTCAATGCCTTAAAACTTTACAACTTAAGTGATCTTCCAACAATGCCCTTTATACATACTTACCACCCTAACACTTTATTCAATTTACCTACATCATATCATCTTACTCACATTAGTATGCTAATTAATTCCAACATTAATGAATCTAGCAATACCCCAAAATTAATCTAATCATGCTTATTTATTATGAAAAATTTTCAGGGGCTAACACTTTTGTTATATAAAAATTTTGATAAATATTGTTTAATTATCACTTTTGTTGATTAGTATTTATTGCTTCGACCTTTTGAACTCAGTGGCAAGTAGAGAAAGGTTTTGTTTTTGACACCATATATTGTCCTTTCCTAATAAATGGTTTTAAAGCTTTAGTTCATTATTTACGGATTTAGCTTGAGTGGAAGATAGAGCCTAATTATAGAATAATGATTAGTTTAAATGGCACAAATTATCATAAGTAGAAAGGAAAGATAAAAGATTTATTATTTGTGAAAAGATGCATTTATCAGCAGTATTTACCACTGAAAAACCTAAGTCTAAAAGTGATGAAAGGGATATTTGAGCATGTTATACTTTGTGGTTTTATTAGATAGTGGGTAGAAGATAATGTTTAAATCACATCTTAAATGGTTCATATGCCACAACTTTTAGGACAAGCTCGAATCCTTGTACATCAAAGACATGTAATAATAAACTATTTTTACACAAATAAGATATGAATTTAAGGTATAAAGAAGGTAGTTTCATTTTTTATCACTTGAATGAATTTCAATGGTGCTTTAATCAATGGCTTAGAATGGGCATAAAATTTGAAGATGAGATTTTAGGACTTTGGTTGCTAAATACTTTGCCTAATTCTTGGGGGAACCTATATGTGACCTTGACTAGTTCTACACCTAGTGGTATACAAACCATAAATTATGAAAAGCCTTTTATATTTAATAATGAAGTAAGACAAAAAAAAACTCAAGAGGGCTCTACTTCTCATTTTTAGGTTATGTTTGCTAAAAGCAGGGGGAGAAGCAAAGAAAGAGGTTAAGAAAAGAATGAAAGAATCAAAAGTAGCAATATAAGAAAATTAAAGCCAAAGTTCAAAGATCTTGAATGTCATCATTATGGTAAGAATGAAAATATCAAGGAATTTTTATTTAAGCTTAAAGTTAAAATAGGGCCAATAAAGATAAGTAAGAGAAGAAAGAAAAATATCGTGATAATCATATTGTCATCACTACTACTTAGGATCATGTGTCTATCTATGATGATGATATGATTAATATTACTTATGATGAGTCAATTTAGGTTGTTGACAGCGGTGCCTATTTTCATGCCACATCAAGGAAGGATTTGTTCACGTTGCAAACTTTAGGTGATTATAGAGTTTTGAAGATGGGTACTGATGGTTTATCAACAATTTAGGATCGAGACTGTTATATTAGAGACCAAAAAAGGTTCAAAATCACTTTTGAAGAATGGCAAAGATGCACCTAATATCCATCTGGATCTAATTTCTACTAGTATTCTTGATGATGATAATTATTTTAGTAATTTTAGTGATAGTCATTGTAAGATCATTAAAGATTTTTTAGTTTTGGCATGTGGAAAGAAATCTTTAGGTTTGTAATAGACTAAAGATTTAGTTTCTATTGATGTTATCCATGTAACTAAGAGTGATAACTCGTCAAAGTAATGATATAAAAGACTTGCCCACATTAGTCAGAAAGGACTTGATTCTTTAGCTAAGAAGAATCTACTTTTTAATTTTAAATATTTAAGATTGCAAAAGTGTGCCCAGTATTTGGCTAGTAAATATAATAGGATTTCCTTCAAGAGCCATCCTCCTTGAAAATAAAAAATACTTGAGTTGTGCATTTAAATCCCCGTGTCTTATAAAGATAAGGACTTTTAGTAGTGGAATTTATTTTGCAACATTTACTAATGATGAATGTTTAAGAAATCTTTTCAAAAGATCACGTATTTGGTGTCTTTAAATAGTGTCAAGCTTCTATTAAAAGAGAAAATAGAAAGAAGCAAAAATGTATTCGAACCGATAATAGTGGCGAGTGCTATGGACCATTTGATGAGTACTATAAACAAAAGCATACTAGAGATTAGAAAACACCTTCTAAGACTTCTCAGCTAAATGGTCTGGCAAAGAGGATGAGCAGAAAATTAGTAGACAGAGTTAGATATTTTCTTTTAGAAACATGGTTGTCTCAAATCTTTTTGGGATGACGCATTATATATTGCTATACATGTTATTAAATTATCTCCTGCTATTACTTTGCAGGGTGAAGTTCTTGACCATGTAAGGTAGGTAAAGAAGTTTCCTATAACCATTTGCATGCGTTTTGTTGTAAAGCATTTATATATGTGCTAAAAGATGAGAGATCTAAATCAGATGTTAAGATAAGGTAGTGTATCGTCATTAGTTATAGCTATAATAAGTTTGGTTACAAATTGTATGATCCAGTTAAAAAGAAGCTTATTAGAAGTTGTATGTTATTTTCACAGAAGAACAAATTATTGAAGATATTGACAAGGATGAGAAGTAAAGTCTAAATATTTTGATGATATCAATCCAACTTTGGAGACACATATGCCTATAGATTTTACTAGTGAGATAGATGCTTTTATTACTAAGGTTATTAATTAACTTGTAGTTCCATTTCAATGATCTACTAGATAAAGAATTCTATTCTCTCATTATTCATATAATGAATATTTGCTTCTCACTAAAAAGGTAGAACTTAAGAGCTACATAGAGGTTATAGAGAGTGATCATAAGGATGAGTGGTTGCAACTATGGAAGATGAAGTACAATCTTTATATGACAACCTTACATTTATGTTGGTTAGCTTGACTTAGGGTATAAAAGATTTGTATAATCAATAGGTTTATAAGGTGAAGAATTAAGAAAATTCTTCTCAATATAATACAAAGATAGGTTAGTTATAAAAGGTTTTAGATAGAAAAAAGGAATTGACTTTGAAGAGATTTTCTCACTAATTATAAAGATGCCTTCCATTAAAGTTATTCTTAATTTAGTAGTTAGTCTTGATTTAAGGTTAAACAGTTCGATGTGAAAACTGCTTTTTTGCTTGTTGATTTTAAGGAAGAGATTTATATAGTGCAGCTAGAGGCTTTTGTGATGAAAGGTAAGGAGAGTTATGTTTTTAGGCTAAAGAAAAAATTGGATGGTTTGAAATAAGCTTCAAGATAGTAATATAAGAAACTTGCATCAGTTATGATCTAGAAAAGATATAAAAAGACATATACTCTATTAATTTTTCAAAAAAAGAATATAAAAAGACTACTTCTGATCACTGTGTATTTGTTCAAGAATTTTGTGATAATGACTTCATCATTTTGTTGATCTATTTTGATAACATGTTGATTGTTGATAATAATACTTCTAGAATTGACATGTTGATTGTTGATAATAATAGTTCTAGAATTGACAAGTTAAAAAAGTAGCTTAATAAGTCTTTTCCAATTAAAGACATAAGACCAAAAAGACAAATTATTAGCATGCAAATTCTCCATAATAGAGAAGTAAAGAAATTGTGGTTGTCTAGGGAGAGGTTAATTAAGAAAGTACTTCAGCGGTTTCACGTGAATAAAGTTAAAGTAGAAAGCACAGATGTTGTTACTCACTTTAAGCTTAACACTAAACAATCTTTGTCTAGAAAGAAAGTGAGAGACATTTTTAGTACTTTCCTGATTGTGACGATTTTTTTATGTCCGATCCATCCAAAGTTGATGATATCCTTGCAAAATATAAGAAAAAGAAAGGATAGAAGAAAACAAAAGAAATAAAACTAAAAATAAAATAACACTAAAGAAAATATCAATAAAAGCATTACTAATTATAATGTTAGAAATGACAAAATAATTAACGAAAAGAAAATTAAAAACATCCACAAAAGATAAATAAAAAGAAAGAAGACACAAATTTAAACATCTCATTCATCGTGTGATCCTAACTAATTCGACGAAGATGGATGCTCTTGATGATGATCCTGACTAAATGGAAGAGCTGAAGATCATGAGGTGCCCTCTCGGGATGGTGGAGTCTAAAAAGTAACACCCAGATGGCTTGCTATTGATTCTATCAACTCTCTTATCTATTCTGTTGACGTTTTCAGCCTGCTCTTCCGCTCCACAAGTTTTGCTTGTTGTCTCTCTAGTCGAGCTATAGTTCGTTGGTCTCGATGAAGCTCCTTCATTACTCATTCTCCCATCTAGGATGGGAAGGACTGTGGCTGCGGGTATTCCTCCTGAAGTCCTCCCAATGTTAATGGCTCCTCGACCTCCCAAACAAGTCTATATACTACTCCGGTAGGTCTCCGATGTCAATGAACCATGTGCATGTGATGCATTATTGTCAAATTTAGTGCTTCTATAGTTTTCATCTCTAACATCGGTGGTAGTCAATCAAAAATTCCCATCCAACGTGCTAGCCTGGTAATGTATGGTCTAACATATATTATGCTAACCTTCTCATCTTCACTTTAGCGCCAAATAAATTGGACAAGGGCATGTCTTAGATGTATAGGCACCCGCTCACTCATACTCCAGAGGTAGAAGACATCCATGTTACCGATAACTCCTAGCTATCACCTCGACCACTCAAAGTATGACTTAGAATATAATAGATGAATCTTATTGCTAGAGTACGTAACGTCGAAGGCCTTGACATATGTAGATTGTAGTTATCCTCTATGCTGAGCCTCCTCCAGAAATATTATAGAGACAACCCGTATGGAAAATCCATTCGTAATTCTTAGTACGCTGATGTCTTCACATACTCTCAGTTGTACAATCCTATAGTGACGGAGAACTGAGTGATACTCATCTAATGCGTCTACCCTATCATTCGGAAATGAACTTTAATGGGGCAATCCCCGTCGTAACATCCCTTCTCCATAAAAAATTTGGAAAGGACCTCTAGAGTCAACTCTCTATATGATGGTTCCATAATTTCGAAGAATCAGGACTATGCTCGTACCTCCACTAGCTCCCTCACTTGTTGGGCTAACCCAATCTGCTCCAAAGCCTTCTAGTTGATATATTGATTGACTCCAAATTTCTTATCTTTTAGCCTTTGGCACTGTTCTTCTTAAGCCACGACATTGAATGTAAGCATTCGTGGCCACTCTGGGGGCTGGGCTGGCATAGGAGACTCGCCTCGATGCCTCTTTCTTAGAGTCTCTTTCTCTCTCCATCTTCATGTCATTTGTGCCTAAAACTTTTAAACGAAGTTTGAAGAAGCTAACTTATCAATCTCTAAGATACACTTTGTCCCCATACTTAATTTCAATCATGCTCAATATGTTTTAATTGCGAAAACAAATGAGTTACGAAAAACTAAAAAATGAAACAGTTAAGAAATTAAAACGAATAAAGACATAAACACTTGAACAAATTAATTAAAATCCTAAAATTGAAATTAGCCATTGTGTAATCAACAAATTAAATTACTTAACTATTAAATAACAATTCTAACGCTAAAATTGGAATTAAAAAATGCTAAAGTGAAATTTACACAAAGTTGATGCAACTAAATATGGGACCCATGAAATTGAACACAAACCCATACTAAATCAACATCGGACTGATTAATTGATCTAGTTAGATACAAAAACATTGCAATTAAAATATGTAAAAAGCTAAAATAGCAAAGTTTCGCAATTAGAGTCAAATTAAAACCCAATTCTTATTCAATGACTCAAATTAAATGATAACATTAATCAGGTAAAGATTAAATATGACTATTAGACAATAAGAAAACATGTAAACATGCAAATTCTCCGAAAATCCTAAAATCATGCAATCAGTGATTTCAGTTGAAAAATATACAAACAACACATAACACCTAATAAATCATGCATAAACAAGATAAAGCAACAAGAAAACTTACTTGGGTGTCTTTAAAAGTGTCTGGAAAATGTAAAAAGTTAGGTTGGAAAATGGAGGGTGACGGCAACTTGAGAGTGAGACGGGGAAATTTTTAAAATTTTGACAGATTAGGACATTTTAACGCACATTGTAAAAGGGCACAGCCGTGCATTACACCGTGCACTTCCTCGAGTCACTGTGTATCACAATTGTGCACGTTTGTATGCACAGGTGTGCATTAGAACGTACAAAACAATTTAATGTGATTATGAATTGTGTACTTTAAAATTTAATCACCAAACATAACAATCCTTGCACATTAGCATTAAAACACATAATACATTGACCCTAAGTGACGATTATGCACAATTTTCCTCGAGATGCTAATTTGTTATCATAAAAACCCAAAAGTAAAATTTAAAACGTAATTTAAAATGAAAGTTAAAGCAAAAGAATATCGAACTCATGAATTGCCTCCCATGCAGTGCTTCTTTTCCATCATAGCTTGATGTACTTTTCCGTTCAAGACAGCTTGAAAGAATTATGTGGTTGTAGCCTGATTCACACCTTAGAATTGAGCTATCTTTCTACTCTTTCCACCACCTTTTTCCTTTCATTTATTCCCCTAAATTTGTAACATATTTGGTGGATCCTTACATGAGGACTCCTGTAAAGCTTCTTCATAAGATTCCTTTACCTTGATAGCATCCAAAATTTCAAAAGGATTTTTCTTACTATTAAAGATTCTAAATATAACTCTTTTGTCCCTTAGTCTTAAGGTTAACTTGCTTTCATAAACTTCTATCAGAGACTTGACAGTAACTACGATTGGTTGCACAAAGACTAAAGGTATTTCCAAACATTCATCTATGTCCAGGATGGTAAAATCAATAGGGAACATGAATTTTTCAGCCTTAAAAGGCAAATCCTTAACTATGTCCCTAGGATGTTTGAGTGATCTATCAGCCATCTGCACACACATCTTAGTTGGTGTTAATTCACCTATTTCCATTCTCTTGAATAAAGTGTGAGGCAACATATTTACGTCAGCTCCTAAGTCGGCAAAAGCCTTATTCATTTTGACATTACCAAAAGTAAAAGGAATATAGAAATTCCCTGAGTCAACTTGTTTCTATAGTAGTGTTGTCACTTCGTTAGAGCTCTCGTTGCTTCACACTTCATTCTTAAACTTCTTTTGTTCCTCTTTGTTTGATGATTTCTCTTCCAATGATTTTGTGGTCTTTGATCTCTGCAGAAGGGGTTTATCATAATGAAACTCTTTTTAAATTTTTTTCAACAAGTCAAAGACATGGTCTAACTCTTCTTCCAATGATTTTCTTTTGGTTCTCATAGGATACGGAGTAGTAGGTTAATATTCCTTGACTCGCTTTAAAATAGGTTTTCCACCAGTTTCAGGGTGACCCTCAATAGTCACTTCTCCCTCTTCCTTGTTACGTAGCTTTGAAATAACCTTAAATTTGATGTCGCCTTGTGGTTACTTCAAAATTTAACCAAGGATTGCATATAGTGCAACCTCGGGTCGTTCTCTTTGAGGAACTAAAAAAATGAAATTAAATTCCTAAGTAACTAAATGCAATGTAGCTTAAACTATGGAATGGGGTGTGATTTTTATTAGAATAAACGTAAAGGACTTGTTTTTCGTATTTTAAATTTAAAATGGTTCATATGAAATGGTAGTGAGTGAATGTAAAAAGACGAAAAACACAAGTAATTAACAATGATAAATGCAACCCTCTAGTTCAATAGCATAGGCAATCATCACTCAAACAGATATTAGAGTTAAACAAATGAACCAAAAGTTAAAATCAAGCTTTTAATCCAACAACTGAGCCACCTCAAATTGTTACAAAAATATTTTCCAAAATTCCAATATACTAATTGCTATCAGAATAGTAAAATCGAACCAAGGATACTAAAACCAATGCTCAATTTTTATTCAATAATTAAGGAAACAAAATTAATACCAGCAACTGATATAACAATCCAATCATTCAAGCCATTTTGAATAATCACCAAATATTCACCAAATCTCAATACAAAGTCTTGAACCAAAACCAAGTAATGAAATTGAACCAGATTTAGCATAATATCAGTTGCTAAACAATAACCTAGCCACAGAAATCTTCCAATTCAAAGATGTAATCTATACATAACTCTAAATAATTAAATAGTTATCCTAAGACCTAGGAATCACTAAATAATGAACTGGGTAGAAGATAAATGTTGCTTAAACTCCCCTATGAAAACCCAAGCTCCTGCCATTGCCATTGAATCAGAGGATTAGGATAAACCAGCCCCGAAAATTCATAGAGGACACTAGACATATTAAGCTCCAGTGGTCAATTATGGAAGGTGGAAGATGATGTTTTGGATTTTTGGGAGACGATGAAAGAGAACCGAAACCTAGATCCCCTTTCTCTGTAAAACACCTTCGTCTAATTTGCTCCTCTTCACGTTTGCGTTTTTCTAATTATTTTCCCCTAGCTAGCATGCATCTCCCGCATGCTTTCGTTTTCTTCCTTCTCTGCCCAGACGTCGCACGCCACACATGCTTCACGTCCTAGACCATGCACGCCACACACGCCACTCACTTTTGCCGCCTGACCACGCGCCACACCGCCAGCTCCTGGATGTGAAAATTTAAAAATCATGGTTTCATTGGTCCATACTCACTATTCACGCATGCCTCATGTTTTCTGCTTCCATGCTGTCGTTTTCTCCTTGTTTTTCTACACAACGCACACACCACTTCTCTTCACGTTTTCATTTTTGGTCCTTCTTAAATGTCCCATGTTGCTTAGCGTTGTCACTTCCTTCTTTTGTGATGCTTGCACTTATGCTTCTCTTCTCTAGTTGTTTTAATGACTTGGATCACTACTTTTTAATTTTTTTGAACTCTAATTTCTCCAAGTATCCTACAATAAAAATTACAAATAAAGTAGCATCAATTGTCCAAAATCAATTTATCACAGTTAAACACAAATTAGGTGTAAGACACAATAATTCAAATAATGATCAAATAATTCCATAAAGACCAATTATAGTGAAAAAAACTCATCCAATTGATATGAAAAAATATATAAATAAATGAGTTTGTCAACTCCCCCACACTTAGCCTTTTGCACTCCTGGGCAAATTGTCAATAAAGAGAAATCTAAGAATTAAACTCAATGCAAGCAAACATAAAACCGATAAGACAAGAATATGCAATCAACTTAAACAACCTTTATCCCTAATCAACCAACAGTCATGGAATGCTTCGGCGCAATGAAACTAACACAAGAGATATAACAAGATAGAAGGAAAAGAAACATAATAGATCTCTCAAAGGTATAAGTGTTTCACTCATCTCACACATAGGAAATTTTTCACTTAATCCACCTAGATTAGCACATACCATAAGCTTGTAAAGATTTTACTATCTCCACAACTAACATACCGAAAATTCATGATCAAGGGGAATTTGTAGGGTTGTAATGTTGATGAAAGGCTAATGAATGGATGAAATGGAAATAATGACAAATGCAATGCATGAGTGTTAAGAAGCAACTCAAAATGAGCTAAAGTGCAACCATCAAATGAACACCAATATGCAATTACAATTTTAAAGACCCAATACCTAATCTTTAATCTTCAATCCACCAAAGTTTGCCTTATTTCAAACTTTATTCTTTTGGGCCAAATTATTCTATCCCTTTTCTTTTTCTTTTTTTCTTTCTTTTTTCTTTTTTCTCTTTTCTCTTTTTTTTTTTCCTCTTTGTGTGTGTGTGTAGAAATCAGACAATCAATCCAAGAGCTAATGGAAAAAACGTGAAGCCATAAATCAACCAAACACATAAGATTTTGTATAGTTAAATACTTAAAAATGGACCTTCACCTTCCTCTTCTTCCTAAACAAGATCTGGGAGGAGGCTCCTAAAATGTCCAACTTACTATTTTTGAGACAGATCTTCTTCAAGATTCAAGAACTGAAAAGCCTCACTTTCATTACATTTTTTCTAACCCAAGAAGATAAAAATAGCAACATCAATTATGCACATTTAATCATGAAAAAAATAATGTAACTCATGCAAAACACTTGTTAAAAAACAATGGAATGAATGAAAGTGAAGGGTTCAAAGGGGTAAACAAAGGTCAATTGAATAAGATTGTATTTGGGTAAAGGGGTTATAAATGAATGCCTCTATTATGCTCACAAATCTAGGTATTAACGTAACTTTGAAAAAGAAACTATACAAGTTCTGAAGTCTAACCAAGCTAGGTAGAAATCACACAAGATGAGAAAGAAAAGTAAGGCTAAAAAATCCTTCCAACAAGGCTTTCTCTAAGATATTTGCTCCCTAAAATCAAGTTATACAACAAGGTTAGTAACATTGCACCAAAGGCATTCCACTATGCTAATCAACTAAGAAAAAAAGTACTCAAATCAAAATGCATTCAAACCTTGACATGTCAATGTTCACATGCATAAGCAATAAGGATTTGAAAACAAAACCCAAGGATTGCAAAAGTCAAGTCAGAAGGTGGAAATCACAACAGCAAATCATTCCCAAGAGAAAAATCCAATCAATTTAGCTCAATCAAACAAATAGTGCCTAATGAAAAGTCAATAAAATGGCAATCCAAACAGTGGCAAACAATTCAGCAAAAGCAATCCCTCCCCCACACTTAGTCAATACATTGGCCTCAATGTAAGAAAAACAAGTTTAGGCAAAATGACAAGAGCAAAGGGAAACTAACTAATAAAAAAACTAAATGAAATAGACAACTACAACTACTTCCTACCAGAAAGGTTCCCTCCCCCACACTTATTTCGGACTATCTCAGCAGACAAATTTCACTATCAATATAATAGAAAATAAAGAAGAAAGGTCGATGGGAACAATCGTGGGATTCATAATTGTTAAAGTACTTTTTGACTCCTAATTGCTAATTTTTGTGCTTAAATTGGTGCCCTATAGTGAGCTTATATGAATTGCAATTTGTTAGTAAAATTGTTACAAATTGATATTCCTTGCATTATAATTTTTCCAAGGACAATTGATGCTGCAAATTATGGTTTAATTATAGGTACACAAGGAGTCAACCATGCCAAGAAGTCAACACGTCGTGAGCATTCTAGCACGTCGCGACGAATCAAACAGAACAGATCAGGCACGTCACGACGCAAGCCAATTTCCAAGTCGCGGCGCATCAACGGACAACCGCACGTCGTAACGTAAACAATTCAACATGTCGCGGTAAGCAAGCCAGAACACACGTCGCGACATCGATTAATTCGTACGTCGCAACGTGCAGATGGATACTCGGACCATAAATGAAAATTATCTCACTGTTTCGACCTGACCCGACCTCGATTCTTTAAATAGTTGCCAAATTAGGTCAAGAGTGTGGCTGGCTACTCATCTTCTCCCCGAGTACATACACATACAGATAGTCATTCGGAAACCTAGAGACGATCCAGACATTTCCATCATCGCCATCCATTCCCTACCACAGCCATCACCCACCGTCGACATCTCATCATCAACTACATCACATCATCTACACCGTAGGATCATCTTCACCATGGATGCAGTCGGAGTTACAACAGTGTTGAGGAAGATGACCGCCATGCGTGGCTAGGCTTTCTGATCCTCTGGAAGATGTAGCAATGGCTTGAGTTCACCGTGAGCTTCAAAGGGGAGTAGTCAAATATTGCCTGAAAATTTAATTATATTATTGTAAAACTCTGAGTTAGAGATTAAGGTGGTATGATTAGATTAGCATGGTTAGGGTTTAATCATGTGTTGAACAATATTTTGTGATTTGGATAGTGTTTATGTCGAATCTCGCGCTTGAATACATGAGGTCTCATGTATGTCTTAGGTGAATGCATTAATCCTGATTATCTGCATGGTTGTGTTTGATATGAATGATTATGTTTTATCCGATGACCAATTGCATGAAT